>JBBMOC010000026.1:6080125-6351248 GCA_037975185.1 Centropyge bicolor
GCTGAAAAAAGCCGCTTTATTCGAAATAATCAAACTAGCTACGGCTAGCCAGCTAGGTTAAGTGCTAAATATTGTTGCTAGCTGGCTAACCCCACAACGATCTCTTTAACAAACTCAGTGACTAGAATTAGCCGGGGTGACGCCCTTTAGACCGTCAGTGGCTAGTTGTCAATCAAAGTGGTGCCATTTAGATTGACAGCTATGAACTGTGCATAATGATGTATGCTGTATATTTTAAACGAACGCCTTATAAAAACATTCGCCCCCCCCCAGAGTTGTCGTGGAGTAGAAAAACAGCTTATGAGACTAGAGCCATGTTTTGAACCAGGCTGTAAATATGTTTTTTTTCTGTCGTAAAATCGGACATTTTAACATGGGACTCAAATGTAATTGACTCCCTTCTGCAGCCTGCTCTAGCGGTTATTCGAGGAACCGCAGCTTTTTTGCACTTCCGCATTGGCTTTATTTTTCAGCGGCGGAGGTTGCCGCTTGATTTACATTCATCAGTCGGCCAGAAACACACACAACACATGTGTTAATAGGCAATTTCATCAGTCAGGTGATAATATGTCACTGTTGTCTTTACAGCTTCTTCCCACCACCCCCAACAAATCTTGCTAATTGTGGGTTAAAGTAGTGAGAACATACACTTCTACATCTCATGTGTCATTTACTCATTTCACTCACTCAGTTCAGGTTAAACCCAAATCCTACTGTCCCTTCTCTTTGGCTGCTGAGGTGCTAGTTGTTCCTCAGGGCTCTGTATCGGAACCAAAAATGTTTAAATATACTATCATCAAATCACAAGTCAACACCTAACCTGCATCTAACCACATCTTATTTTCTTCATTAGCAGCTTTTGCTAATCTTTAAGTTACGACTAACAAGTGTGGCACTAAGTAAAACTTTGAAAATGCACTAACAGATGTTAAAATAATCAAATTGAGTGTTTTGTATTCAACAACAATAAGAAGCCGACAAGCCGAATCACTACAGAGCAGCATGACGTGACTTTCATCCTCCTGAAAATGACCTTGGACGACTCATCCAACAAACCCTCCAGAGGGAGTTTTGGTCTAGGAAACAAGCAGCGGGGTGAAAGAGCGCCTTGTCTGAGCAGTCAGGTATGAGCTGTTCACTTTCATGAATGTACATGTTATATCCTCAGCCAGGTGGAGGTACAATCCACGGGCTGTTACCGGGGAGTTTTCTTTGGCCCCGAGGTTGCAGAAGAGCGACAGACTCAAAGGCATCATACAGCTCTTGTTGGCTGCCACCACCTCTTCACCGGGCTGCTTTACCCCCAAATGATGATAGAGAGCAGCTCCTCCGGTGACGCTTTGAATTTTTATGGGACGCTTGTTTTCTCTGGCGACGAAACAGAGAGCACAAGAGAGGGCTGTTTGGTCGGGGCCGTTCAGTTTGCTCTGGCGTGGCGTCTGAAAAGCGTGTCAGTCATTTTTAATTTGGGTTATGTTAATTAGACTCGGTGTGTAGTGTAGGTGACCTGTCATGTCGTTGTAGATGAGGATTGACAGCAACATGTGACATGATTCACTACCGCTATATAAACGATTGGCTACTGGACCATTGCCTGCACTGATTTTACCCATGTTGTCTTTTTTTTTTTACTGACATTTGGGAAGTTTTGGAAAGATTTTCTGTCATGAAACCATAGTTGGATTAATCTGCTGGGGGCCCAAAATGAGCTGGGGTCCAATTAACCCGCCATTGTCTAAGATTCACTGTCTTCTAATTTGATACTTTAGGAATATGCAACATAGATCAAAACTATGGAGGCCCTAAAACTAGAAAATGGAATTGGGTCAAGATCACGACCATAAAGGTTTCAAACAAACCCTCATGTTGGTCGAAGTTATTTGGAAAAGCAAACACTGGTGAACGGAAACATTATCACCCAAACTGTTGTAAACAATCAGAACAGTTGCAAGACCAACTTCTTTGTTCTTTGACAGACTTAATTCTGGTTAACCACTTGTTGAGTGGTTTAGATAACCTGACTAACAACATGTCTCATCATCCCACTATTGCTCCAACTTCATGGTAGAGATGCCATTTAGTTTCCTGATTGCAGAGCTTCACCAGGTGAGGATAACGATAATGTAATTAATGCAAATGATGGGCAAAACTACAACAACAAGAAATAAGAGGCAGATTAGAAAAACTTAAGAACCTTAGTTTTACTGAACTGCAACTAACTTTGACATAATTGATCTTAAAGGACAAGAGTTCTTCTTTGTTTAACCCATTTTCCAAATTAGAGGAAGTCCCTCTTTGGTATTAAACCTCTAAATTAATAGAATAATACATGAATTTAATTACGCCGTCATAGTGTGTGATTAATGATTTCTATAGCGTCTTCGCACCCTTGACTGCGAAACATAAAGCACGACTCCCACAGGAAGCGGACACCACCGAGCCCTGTGTACATGAACTAAGTAACCAAAGTTACTATCATAAATATTTCATCGAGAAAATTGCTTTCAGTCATAAATACATCATGCAAACGGGGGGCGACTGGAACTCAGCCAGACCTCCTGTAACAGGGCAACACGATATGCATCACCTCATAAAAGGCACCAATTAACTGGGCCCTCGTATATCAGTTGCTAGTCACTTACAAAGTCATTGCCTTCCTTCCTGCTCTCATTATCATCACATACAGGAGGCACCCGCCAGAGTGCACTTCACATTGTTTTTGTTTTTTTTATCAGTGAGGGGTTTCCTCCTGTGTCCTCCAGGGGCTCCGGGGTGGAGAATGAGGCCGTAGCTTCCCTCACGTCCCTGTGTCACATCTCCATTGCGCGGGGAGAAAACATCACGCGGCGCCGTGGAGACAGCTTTCTGAAGTGTATAGATACTGACAGTGAGACGTATATCAAAGCACCTACTCTGCATATCACAACGTCCAACCCACCAGGTCCACTGGGCAGAAACAATGAGACGGAAAGACAACAGGCTTCACCGAGGCTGTTTGTTGTTTTCATTGAGTTATGGGGTCAGACGGTATTCCTGTCAAAGGTCGCCGAGGCCTCTGCTGATGTTTAATACCTCTGAGGCTTTGTGTTATTGCTTGAATGCTCATCATAGCTTGGAAAAAAACAACATGAAAACTGGACTCAAAAATGTTTAAATGCTTTAAAGATGAATGTTAAACTATTGCAAATATCTCATCAGAAGAAAAAGCATTTAACCCCAATGCTAACCTCCTGTACCAACGCATCCTAGTAGCGATTTTCTGAAATGAATTAATGTGTGGAATTGCATTGCCAAGTGATTCAACATCCAAACATCTCATGGAAATTAAATGTTTTTCTTTTTCCTTTATTTTCCATCTGTGTTCAAACCATGCTTCATGTGTCTCAGTCCACCACTTTGACTGACTAACAGACTCAACATCTTTTTGGATTATTTTGAAATTTCATGGTCCCCAGAAGATGAAACCTACTGACTTTGGTGATCCCCTTATTTTCAAATAGAGCCACCAGCAGGTTAACATTTTCACTCATCTAGTGAATCATCTGAATATGTGAAAGATGCATAGATTGGCACAGACATTCATGGTTTTCAGAGGATGAATCCTACGTTTCCTTTAGCACTGCCATGAGGTTTAAACGTTTCTTTAAATGTGACTTTTCATCAGGAGCCATCAACAGGTCAGAATTTTAACTTGTCTAATACTTTATTTCTAAATACCTGCAAAACCAATAATATTCTCAACCTGTGCACTGTACTAAACATACTGAACATGGTCAAAATGTTACCAGCTTGTGTGACCACGCTTGCATTCAGCAGCTCCTCTGTGTCTGAAGTGCAGCCTCTCAGAGCTGTCGACTCTCAGGCCTTGATTGAAATATGTTTGCTATTTAGCCTTGCAGACAGGGCAGCATTAAAAACATCAAATTATGCACAAAAATCTTACATAAGTCTCCTTTACCTAATATAAAAATACTGGGCATAAAACCCTCTCACAGAAGTGCGATCAGTTCGCCAGAAAGCAAACAAAACATCTTGTTTAAACACATGGAAAATCTGGCGAACAGAGCGGCGTTTTGCTGAAACGCTGCTGTGGCAGCAAACAGGAAAGTGAAGCAGCTCAGATTGAGACAAACAGTGCTGCTGTGTTTTTATAGCCTATATCTCCACACAGCAAATGGTGCCGCGCGTCATATCTGCCCCCGACATTATTTACACCTCGTTTTTAATAGGGCGATCTTGACATGTGTGCCCAGTGATCGATGGGAGTGCTTTTTTTTATACTGGCCCAGTAGGACTGCCAAAGTGGGCCAGAGGCTCACAACAAAAATGAAAATAAGGGTAACTATATAAATGGGTTTGAGGTTTTTTACTGCCTTTGTTTGGATATTTTTAAAAACAGGAAGGATTTAGGATAGAAAATGAGTCAAAAACTGAAGATTTAAGCAGATTATTTTGTAGGAATAAGTGAAACACCCAGAAGAGCTTTGAGCGTTTGATGCCACCGAGGCAAAGACCAAATGTAAATACACCTCTTATTACAGTAAATGGGTTGAACTGAGAGTCAACACGCATCCAATTACTCCTGATTTTAATCACACACAAACCAAATCCTGAGCGTGCTATTCATCCATGACCACAGTATGTAATTTGCCATGGGTGTAAAGGGTCATTCCAACAATTCTGAGTCAGAATCAATTTATGGAAAAATACGTGAAATTAAGGCAAATTTCTGTCAGTGGAGCAAACACAGAAAAACATCCACATAATAAACATGACTCAAGGACCGTGCTGCTCAATTCAAGAGGTGATTTACACTATTCATTATGTAGTGGGTGTATATTGCTGGTTTTTTGTTACCATCATGATTGACACCTCCATACAGTAAAAAGGGCGAGTGGAGAGAGCTCACCTCAATAATGCGTATTTATATTAGCTGCTGTTGAAATGCTATCCAAATAGATCTGACCTTGCCTCAGCTGGGGAACAAAAATGAATTATATATAACCTATACAGACTTCACTTGGCAAATAAGAGGGAATAATACATAGTATGAAGCGCTGAAGATGCACTTTTCAAGCCGTTAAGCCAGGGGGACATCCACATTGGTGAAATGTCAGAGCCTGAAATCCACAGGAGATACATTCCTGGATTTGTAAAGGGATTTTCTTTGAAGCATTTGCTGGTGAATATTAATGTCCAGAGGAAGTGCAGTTGTCAGGCTTTGTGCGGCTCAAAATGGTCACGACAGCGCGGAGGGAGGCAGCACAGGTTGTATTCTTGAAATTAAATACAAAAAACATAACCTTAAAATTAAACTTTAAACGACTCCCTTCCTCACCTGAGGTCGAATTCGCTCCACCGCATTGAATCCATTCAGGAAATAACTATAACTGACTTCGTAAAATCGGCTTATAAAGCTTTAGGAGAGGAAGTGCTTTCCTGATCTCGGCCACTAAACTCGTAATGTGCAGAATGCAGTTCACCCACTTTTATGGTTTTACATAATACATTTGTATGAAGAACAGTGCATCAGAGTGAAGTAGCTGAGGCCACAACATTTCCTAGATTGAAACCATAGACTGTATAAAATATGGACGTAGTGACGTCACCCATAGGTTTCTGAAGAGCAAAAATGAAGCAAATCGTAGTGCGTAGCCATCTTGGTAGCCTACCTCCGGTTACTCCAAATATGGACAAAGAGGTGGAGCGAGGGTGGAGCTGAGGCGGGTCGAATGAACGCAATTGGCTGAAAAAAGCCGCTTTATTCAAAATAATCAAACTAGCTACGGCTAATCCACCTAGGTTAAATGCTAAATATTGTTGCTAGCCGGCTAACCCCACAACGATCTCTTTCCCAAACTCAGTGACTAGAATTAGCCGGGGTGACGCCTTTTAGACCGTCAGTGGCTAGTTGTCAATCAAAGTGGCGCCACTTAGATTGACAGCTATGAATTGTGCATATTGATGTATGCTGTATATTTTAAACGAACGCCTTATAAAAAAATTCGCCCCCTCCCCCCAGAGTTGTCATGGAGTAGAAAAACAGCTTATGAGACTAGAGCCATGTTTTGAACCAGGCTGTAAATATGTTTTTTTTCTGTCGTAAAATCGGACATTTTAACATGGGGCTCAAATGTAATTGACTCCCTTCTGCAGCCTGCTCTAGCGGTTATTCGAGGAACTGCAGCTTTTTTGCACTTCCGCATTGGCTTCATTTTTCAGCGGCGGAGGTTGCCGTTTGATTGAAACCTCGATCTTTTCTATACCTAACCAAACCTCATAGCATTGCACATCTTTAAAACAGTGATATATTTTTATATATTTTTCAATGATTTGTAACAGTTTTAGAAGGAAGCAGAAAATGCTTCCACAGTCTGTGTCGCTGTGGACAAATCTACAATATTCACTCCTCTGTTAACTCTGCTGTGGTCTGCATCATTGTGAGAGAAACACCTGTCTTATGCTGGTTCAGACGACACGATATCAGCTGGATTATAGCCGGATCCGGCAGATGTGGGGCATCAGGTCAGTCACAACAATTGATCACTGAGCTTGCTAGAATGTATTTGCCTTCCATGATGAATTCCAACGCTGACCCACAGGAGCACAGAATGCTCCTCTGTTCACATCTGTAAACCCCACTGTAAAAAAAGAATGATGTTGTTGATGCTGCGAGTGGCAACTGTGAGAGCTCACTGTCACTTTCTCTTTCTTTTTTAGGCTTTTCTGAACACGAGATATCCAGTTTCATACACACCAGCACTGTTTGTTTACACTGCTGTTCCTGGATGTCAGTCCCGATCACTTCCTTCCTGATGACATCATGCATGTCGTGAAAGACGGCGAACGATGACTGGGGATGAACATCTGGTCTGCAGTGGTTCTCGGCTGAGGCATGGCAGGAATTTATGACTCTACGATCGTCTAATTTGACACAGTGACTCTGATAACAGACGAAAACATCATGTAGACTGAACCATTATCAACATTAGGCTTTTGTTTTGTCTTCACGAACTGATCTTGAAGCTTAAGTCACTAAACAGGAATGAACTGTACAACCCAAATATTAAGTATTAAAGGATTGCATTGACTTTAAGTGGATTTCATCGCATACAGTAATTTCAAACCAGACTAAACTAGAAATCTATATGAAAACACCAATTACATCAAACTGCTGTGAAACGCAGTTCAACTATCTGTTGACCTGCGTGTAGTCAGCACCTTCCCGACGCAGCGTCTTCTTCTCCACGTACACTTTGAGCAACACAATGAAAGTGAAGGCCGACTCCCACGCTTCTATCATTTCAATCAGACGTATGATGTTCTGTCTCCATCACTTTCAAAGGAAGTCACGAGGTCACGCTGCAGCAAGGATGGAGCCGTGACTCCATTTCATTTTCAATCCCACCTCATTTGATTCAGTATTTTCCTCCGATGGTGGCGGCTCAGCTACAGAGCCTCTATTAGAACACAACCTCCTGAAAATGAATGATACAGATATTCTTTTTTTTTAACTTTTAAGTTGATTTAAACTTTTTACATAACACAGCTGCATGTTTAACTGGAGGAGGCAGGTAGAAAATATAATCTAATAATATTTGACACCTATGACTACTTACCTCCAATGTTTCCAGGCTTCCACTTAAAACTAACAACATATGGATGAAACAGGTTAAATAAGCACAGCAAAGGCATTAATAGTAATAAAAAAAATTGCATCCAAACCTCTTCACAGTATCTATAAAATCCATACAGATACAGATACAGTCATGCAGTGAAAAGATTAGCCATGTCTGGATTGAATTTGTCTTGAATATTGTAAATATGATTATGATGTGATTCACCAGAACACTATGCTGAACCCACCAGCAGGACCAGAACCATAGGCTGTATAAAATATGGACGTAGTGTCCGTGACGCCACCCATAGGTTTCTGAAGAGCAAAAATGAAGCAAATCGTAGTGCGTAGCCATCTTGGTAGCCTACCTCCGGTTACTCCAAATATGGACAAAGAGGTGGAGCGAGGGCGGAGCTGAGGCGGGTCGAATGAACGCTATTGGCTGAAAAAAAGCCGCTGAAAAAAGCCGCTTTATTCGAAACAATCAAACTAGCTACGGCTAACCAGCTAGGTTAAATGCTAAATAGCGTTGCTAGCCGGCTAACCCCACGACGATCTCTTTCCCAAACTCAGTGACTAGAATTAGCCGGGGTGACGCCCTTTAGACCGTCAGTTCATAGCTGTCAATCAAAGTGGCGCCACTTAGATTGACAGCTATGAACTGTGCATAATGATGTATGCTGTATATTTTAAACGAACGCCTTATAAAAAAATTCGCCCCCCCCAGAGTTGTCATGGAGTAGAAAAACAGCTTATGAGACTAGAGCCATGTTTTGAACCAGGCTGTAAATATGTTTTTTTTCTGTCATAAAATCGGACATTTTAACATGGGGCTTCATTTTTCAGTGCCGGAGGTTGCCGCTTGACCAGAACAAGATTTCGTTAGCTTGGTGAGTTCATTGAGTCGTGGTGGGTTGAAGGATGTTAAATCAGATGAGGTTTGAATGATCTGCGTTGTGGCAACACTTTTGTTACAGATTGATAACAAAACTGTTGTGTTTTACTGGTAAGAACTTTGTATTTTCTGTAAGAAAGAAGAATTCGAAGTAATATAAAATTCTAGTGCCGGCTGTCACAGATGAACCGGATAAGACGTCGTCGTTCACAGAATCGCTGTATGAAACCTTCCAGGAAAAAGGCAGCATCAATGAAAATTCTTGGGGTCTTTTGCTCCCTCCTCCTTTTTCTTTCCCTCTTGCAGCTCTGTGTCCTGATTAACTCTGGTATGTTTGAACAAATGTGTGCTTCTTCCACTGTAGCATATTAACAGACTCGACAAACAACCAAAGTTACACTTTGTCTTCGAGGACGTGGACTGGATGGCTCATTTCTTTTCATTCATAGTACTGAATGAAAGGAGATCTATTATTTATTAGTCCTATGGGGGGAAAAAGTTCTTCACAAAAAGGTTGTTGCAGAATCAATACATTTCATATTGATCCATCCATTGCTTATTGTAAACACTTGACGTCTGTTTGGACTTTGTGGGCGACGCTCCTCGGCTGCACAGGAAGGGGTGTGTTTAAGAATAGAATAAGAAGTGGGCAGCAGCAGCCACCACGGTCGAACAGAGAGAGAACAAAGTGCCACCTCCAGAAAATGTGACTCCATCAACAGCATATCAAAGAAAACACACAGGTGCACTTCTCATTCTGTCTGACTGACGAGTGGTCTCTGGATAACAGCGCCACAGCAATAAACACTCGGCATCATAGATGTGTGAGAGAGAAATGAACACCTCAAGGTTTATCAGTTTAATTAAAACAAAATTAAGCTAATGAAAAATGAACAGATAGCTTGTCAAGGCTTGAAATGAATAATAAACTTTTAAATGGAGGAGGCGCGATAATTAATTCGGTGGTGGGAGACAAAGGTATTTGAAAGTCAAAGCCTGGCAGATATACCGCACCACAAGGGCATTTTTTTTTTTGGTCTTGAAATTTGAAATAGGACCTTGAGAGCCTCTAATCATCAGCTGGGCACTGCTGCAGAGAAAGAACTAATGATTAAGATGAGGCTCTGCAGACGCGAGGACGGTGTCTGCTGCTGCATGCCTGGACTAATAGCAGGAGAACGGATGGAGAGGAGCGACTGGGATAAGAATTTCTGTGATTTCTTTTTGACTTGGGGAATTGCCGGAGAACACCATTTGATATAATTGCCTCCATGTGCAAAGGGGCTCTTGAGATAGCTGCGGTGCTGGGTTCCTGTCCCTCCATCAGATACCAGCGTCTGAAAAACCTCTTCTGTTGAGCGCAGAGACCCAGAGCCTCCTGCCTCTCCCGGCTCCGAGCATGTCATGCTGCCGTGGATAATAATGCTACCATGTGGAGCTGGTTCAGGAAAAACACTTCCATATGTTGTGTGTGCATGCTTTCCTTTCAAGATTTATGAATGAACGAGCTTCAATCGCTCCCAAGTCCACACGGCCGGTGACGGGCTCATGTTTGGAATTTCACAATGAAATCCATTCGCTCCTTTCGCAGCAGTGTTTGTTTGTGGTTTTGCCAAAGTACTTTCTTCAGCCACACACATAGGATAGTGTAACTGATGTCCTTCCTCTTTTTACAATTACCCTAAATATGTGGTCACACTGTGACCTGGTTTTGATTGTTTGCTGCAGTGAATGTAAAGACATGCAAATGGAAATGCCTGGAGAAGCTTTTACTTCAAACACCATGATTCAAAAGCTTCCTCTGACATTTGTCTTGTTTATTCCAAATGTTGCTTTACGGTTCTGTCCCTTATTCTGTTATTTATCAGGAATAAAGCACATTAATTGACATCATTATGACAGAATTGTTCCACCCAAATCACAAGTTTAGATTCAGCGTGTAAAACAAACAAAAGACAGGGAAACTACATGAAAGAACATATAAGCATAGTTTGATCTGACAGGACGTTTCTTCCTGTTTTCTCATCTCTCACCTCGATGGCAAAGACTCAGTTCAGTTTAGGCACAAATGCAAGAGCTGGTGTTGACTGTTGGTAGGAAATGGGCATCGAGGCGTTCACTCTCTTTGTCAAACCATACATCCGCACCAGCCTCCACCTCTATATGAAATATTGTGGCTGTACAACAAGTTAGTTCCACATTTGCTCTGGAAATAAAGAGCCATGATTCACAGGGAGGCCGTTGTCAGTTAAACACTAAAAAGACAGTATGTCGCTTTTTTCATGCTGTGGTTTTTTCTCGGGAGGACGATCTGAGCAGGATATAACATGAATGAAAAAACAACCTGACAAAGTTCTTCTGGCAAAGACCAACAACTTCGATCCAAATTAATCCAAATTGTGTTTTTACAGGCGCACCATGTGTTCCTACTCGCCAATTACAAAAACAGAATGTACAAATGTGTCTTTGTGTTCTGATTGTGATTCATTTAAATCAAACATACAAAAGCACACAATTATGACACATTACAACAACTACATAATTTAAGGACAAAAGGTTATTGATGTGTTGCAAGCAAAAACATGTAAAGCAGACACATAAGACAACTTAACCCTCCTATTATCCTTGGGGTCAATTTGACCCCAATCAATGTGTATCATTCAAAAAATAATTGTTGCCTTGTTTTGTTTGACTGCATATTTCATGACTTTTCCTAATTTGATTGGTACAATTGATTAAGCATAAAATTATCATGATGATATTATTTTAATGTGCTGAACACATATTGCACGCATTGGTGTTCCTCTGGGGTCAATTTGACCCCAAGCTGTTTTAGCTGTGTAAAACTTGTCTGTCTGTGTGTGACCCATCTGTAACCTAACATCCCCACACCTGCAGGTGTAGAGTTGATACTTTTGAGTTGATACATGCCATGGGGGAGGTCCAACAATATTCTCTCACCATAGTATGGTCCTTTTCCCCACTTCAACAGCAGAGAAGACTTAGCGCTGCTAATATTATCAAAATGGTTCAAGGCCCCAACAGATATGCAGTCAGCCATGTTGAAGACATCAAGTCATCATTTGAGCACTTCATAACACCATCGGTTGAAAATATTGTTCTTGGGATGACAAATTTAGAGGAGACGCGTTTGTATGGGGACAGTTGGAAAGCCTACATAGGCTTGCTCATTTTGGCAGGAGTTTACAAATCTAAAGGTGAAGCAACAGCTATCCAAAAACAACAAAACAGTAAATAAGTAAGTAAATATCTTTATAAGAGGAAATGGGGGGAGGAAAGTTTGACCTGATGGTGGCGCTGCAGGAAACGTCATATCATCACCAAAACCTACAGGGTTCATACTCTTGTGGTCACTAAAGTTGTCAGTGAATTTGAGAAGATTTGGAAGAAAACCTTTCAAGATAAATTAATTCCAATTTTGGCCTGTTGGGCCTGTTTGTCCCGATGGTGGCGCTAGAGGAAAGGTCAAGATTTCATTATCAAGGGGTTATTTATGTTTTCAACAAATACACAAAGTGGCTGAAACAAAAAAATAGTCAATAATAATCTGCAAATCATTTTTTTGGAGGGAAATATCCATGGGGTCAAATTGACCCCAAGGGTGAAAAGTGTTAGTAATATTTGAGGAGAACAGGAGGGTTTAAGAAAGACAACAAGGCAAACAATATTGCACATACACAAACTGTGTATCAGTCAGGTTTCACACACTGACACTGATGGACAGAGCAGATTTTCTTTATTTAACTGAGTTCCAACCCTTTTTAATCCAATCTAAGATTTTAAAGTGTCTTTTGTTGTTGATCCCAAAGCTGAATCCATAAAAGGTCTTTCCTGGAAGGACCCAATTAACATTTTGAACCACGTGTGAAGAGGAAGTCATTCGGTTCCTGTCCGACTGTAACCTTTGCTCTTTGGGCCGGACGTGGCTCTGCAGAGTCCTGCTGAACCTCTTGAGGGCAGTGCAAACAGTGAGCGCTGCAGAGGAACGGCACAAGCAGGCTCGCCAGCTTTCTCCAATTGACATTTCCCATCATGCCCACATGGCCCGCATCAGTATTCACAACCTGCGAGGAGGAGGTCGCTGGGGAGAGGGGGAGAGTGAGAGTGAGAGAGAAGACAACACAGTACAGGAATACAGTGGGGCATTGAGCCTGGCTGGGCCCTTTAACTCCCTATCTGTTTCCCTTATTCAGCGGCTGCTGTTATATTTTTGGCTGAAGTTTGTGGTTTTTCCTTGAATACAAAATGTTCGATTTAAAAGTCCGGTCATTGTATTAAACATAGAGGTGGGAGTCGAGGCTGGAAGGCAAAACACGAAGGACAAAGATAGGCACACAAAGACAAATACAAACAGAGTGAGATGAAGAGACAGAGATGTGGTTTGAATGCTGGAGCACCATCTTGGCCCGGGCTGGCCCCACAGCCCAAGGTCTCAGGAAGTGATTAACCCTCCTCAGATACCGCA
Organism: Centropyge bicolor; assembly: GCA_037975185.1. Taxonomy (NCBI): domain Eukaryota; kingdom Metazoa; phylum Chordata; class Actinopteri; family Pomacanthidae; genus Centropyge; species Centropyge bicolor. Next base: position 6,093,125 of record JBBMOC010000026.1, read on the forward strand.
GGATGTTGTGTGCATGCACGTGTGTCAGTGTGTGTGTGTGTGTTGGGAGGACAACTGGTGGGAGTCGAGTGTGGGCAGCCAATCTCTAAGCCCTTCTCCTGAGGCTCTCCCTAAAAGTGGGGTCATCACCCCCTGATCTTGAAATTGAATTCCGATGATTTTGGTTTCCCTCGTGTAAATCCTCCCCCCTCAGGGTCTTCCTCCCACACACCGTGCAACACGATCTCCACCGCAGCTTCTATTCTCTTCTCGGCTTCGTCTCAAATTCAATTCCAGCTAAATTGGACACTTTTCAGTTTGATGAAATGCAGAAAGTTCTGTAAATTGTTTATTTGATACCCACTTTACTGACAATCTGAGCAAGATCCAAATTCCTCGATTCCTTCATGTAAAATCTCATCAGTCTCCGCAGCCTGTAATCTTCACCAAACTAACTCAGCAGCCAATGAAATTACTTATTCACAAGTCAGTGTTTCCCAGTAAAATTGTTGTGCACAAAAGCTCAACAGCAATTTAATAACTTCCCAGATGAAACCATCGGTCGGCGGCCAAGCTCCAATTCCAGCACCTAATTTAGATTCCAGTTCTGGATTTGAACCAGCGGCAGCGAGTGAATCTTAAGGTGCTTTGCAGACAAAGCGGCACATTTGCTGGCCGTCATTCACTTACAGGGAGGGCGAGACAGATGTTTGTTGGGTAAATCTGCCAGACGAGGGAACCCGGCCAGTGAAGCGAGTGAAGAAATGCGTACATCAGTTCAGTGTTCAGCACAGCTCCAAACACACCGCATGCCAAGCGTGAAGTACAACCTGCCAGAGCGAGCACAACAAAGCAGATGCAGCAGAAGTGTGTGCTCCGAGCAGCCGCCGCCAGCCAAGTTTGACCTATACTTAAGATGCTCAGTGGGCGAAGGAGGAGAAGCACGGTTAGATGGATTTCCCCATTTTTTGACAAACAAACAAAAAGAAAGTATTATTGATGTATATTAATACAAGACAATTATTCTATTAATTAGAATAAGATAAATACAACAAACCCTTTCTCCTAAAATGATGCTTCTATAATATACAGTACAGCTAATTTGCATTTTCAAATGTGTTTTACAGGAAGTATAATGATGTTTGGATTCATTTTTCATATTATTGTTTTTTTAAGACAATTAGTAAACTTTAAATTGTTCATTTTAAACATAGAGCAAAATGTTTATTATGAACATGTGTCATTTGCTTTCACACCTTAAAACCAAAGTATGAGTCATGTTTTCATGGTTTTGTGTGTATAACCCAAATCATTTGGTTGTGGAAAGATTATATTATAAACTTTTATTAATTAATGTTTTGGCCACTGTGGGGCAGACATGACACTGACATACAGTGTTATCATCTTAAAAAGTTGATGTTACCATATGGATATTATTGCTTATTTACACGTGAAGCTCACACGGAGCAGCGTTAGCATCTGTATGGAGTCATGTTTCTGGCGGGGTGATGAAGTCCAATATTGACTCTCTTCTTCTTAAAAAGGCGAGCCACGGGCTTAACAAGAGCTTTTTCCTTCACCTTTGACATTTAGCATGTCAATGAACCGCTCGCTCTGCAGCTCCTCTCCTCATTACCCTCTTTGGCAGGGGAGTGCTCTTCAGCTTCTCTTTTTCTATCTCGTAATCTTTCTCCCTCTCTTGCCCCCCCCCCCCCCCCCGCACATACATTCCCTCTTGCTATGTCTCTCTCCAGCAACACAACCATTTCACTCTGCAAATGACTGCACCTGAAGTCAACTGGAAAGGAGAAGGTCTGCTCACGTAGTCGGACCACTCGGGCTGCGTCTGCAGCTTCACTCCCCCCCCCCCTCAGGCTCAGTATCCTAGGGGCTATAAGGCTCAGTCCCATTCTATTCCAACCTGGATAAAGTATGCTCACTGTCAGCACTTTCTCCAGCAGCCTGGCACTCTGTTTATTTTTGCAAGACACAGAGCTGAATAGACTTTAATAAATACCGTGGCCTGAGAGTCAGGGAGCCATCTGAGCTTGTCACAACTTGTAACTTGTGCACCAGTTCAGACCCGCGATTGGGTGTTCACTTAACGGATGAGTGAGCGCACAACTCTCTCACCCGGGCCCTTTGGAAATTGCAGCGGTCAGGACGCTGCAGGGGAATCGCTGCTGCGTGCATTCGCCGAGCTTCACATGGTCGCCGAGTGGGGTGTTTAAACCTCTGCAGAGCTTAATGCTGTTTGAAAGGATGCTGAACAGAAATCAATCAGCAAGAGATACGAGCGTTACACTGGAGCTGTAATTTGTTGGAAGTCTTCCATGCAATCCTGAAATCTATTGGCTGAGGGTTTCATGTTTCCAAATATAGCTACAGTAGGTCACATCCTGCTGCGGTTCGAATGGATCCGAGCACACGTAGAGGACAAATGAAAAGAACACAGAATTAACAGTGACACTTACAAAAGGAGAGGTGTGGTGGTGGAAGATGAAAGATGAGAGCGAACTCCACATCTTACTTTGACAAAGGAAAAGATTGTTCCTGGAGAACAGAAACACACTCCAGGTTTTATTACCTGCTCATTTAATGATGTTTTTTTCATTCATGTTTCTAGAACTGTGAGATCTGTGCATAGAAAGTGGTGTGATCTGAATGCAAAACATACATTCTGAGGCTGGAAAAGGGAAGAGGACGTTTTGTGATATACAGTATTCTTATTTGCTCTATTAGAGATTAGCAAATATGAAGCTACGGCGAGCAGTTGGATAGCTTCGCTTGGCACAGACTGGCGATGAGGGAAATACTTACCTGGCTCTGTCCAACAAAATCCACCTACCAGCACCTCTAAAGCTCACTAATCAACTTGATGTATCTTGTTTATTTGATCTGGACAAAAACAAAAGTTTAAAAATGACAAATGGATGTTTTAAGGGGGAGTTGTGGGCCAGACTATTTTTTGGAATGCAAATTGCCAAACTGTTGCTTTTACACCATAGACTGTATAAAATATGGACGTAGTGTCCGTGACGTCACCCATAGGTTTCTGAAGAGCAAAAATGAAGCAAATCGTAGTGCGTAGCCATCTTGGTAGCCTACCTCCGGTTACTCCAAATATGGACAAAGAGGTGGAGCGAGGGCGGAGCTGAGGCGGGTCGAATGAACGCTATTGGCTGAAAAAAGCCACTGAAAAAAAGCCACTTTATTCGAAATAATCAAACTAGCTACGGCTAACCAGCTAGGTTAAATGCTAAATATGGTTGCTAGCCGGCTAACCCCACGACGATCTCTTTCCCAAACTCAGTGACTAGAATTAGCCGGGGTGTCGCCCTTTAGACCGTCAGTTCATAGCTGTCAATCAAAGTGGCGCCACTTAGATTGACAGGTATGAACTGTGCATAATGATGTATGCTGTATATTTTAAACGAACGGCTTATAAAAAAATTCGCCCCCCCACAGTTGTCATGGAGTAGAAAAACAGCTTATGAGACTAGAGCCATGTTTTGAACCAGGCTGTAAATATGTTTTTTTCTGTTGTAAAATCGGACATTTTAACATGGGGCTCAGATGTAATTGACTCCCTTCTGCAGCCTGCTCTAGCGGTTATTCGAGGAACTGCAGCTTTTTTGCACTTCCGCATTGGCTTCATTTTTCAGTGCCGGAGGTTGCCGCTTGTTTTACACTTGAATCCATACAAAAACAGCTAATTGTACTAAGAAGATTTACAAAGTGTCAAACTCTTACTTTAAATTTGTGAAATCAGTAAACAGAATCCTAATCTGTTACCAGAGATCATCTATCTATCTAAGATCTGAAATGGCTTTGTTGCTTGTTTCATTAACATTATGAGAGCGTTACACAGTGTAATTGATGTTTAGTAGAGTCCATTACAGCAGCCAGAGAAATTAAAATTGTTTTTTCAGTCATTTGTTGCCATCTGAAAATCAATGTTGACCGGGTTCACCTCATTATGTTCAGTGGTTCTGCTTTTTTTTAAATTATTCATTGCAAACTATTGGATTGACAAGAGCAACATTAAAGTGAGGTGTTTTTTTTTTTGACAAGACAAAAGCAAAGTTATACATAATACAGTGGTTTATAAGAGCGAATCACGTTGGTCTGCCGATAATGAGCGAATGTTTCAGGAGGACACGAAATGAATGGAAACGCAGAATGAAAGTGCAGCTAAATGCCTTTGAAACATGAAACAGCATTAAGTAAAGGGGCTGCGGTTATCTAGTTTATCATTTCAAGTTGGGCTCCGTTGCTGCTATTGACTTCTCTTTTTCTTGTCAGTGGGTTTCAGGGTTTAACTCGGAGTTGCTGAAAATTCCACAGTGGTTTCATCCGGTGTTAATCTTTAGAGATTTGCATTAGTGTCCAGAGACACCTTTGATCTTTCTAAAGACTTTGATTGGATGTGTGAACGAGGGGGCCACTTTCCCATCATGCATCCACTGGATTAAAGGAGGGGTAGGGGGGGCGTTATTTATAATTTTGGACGTTGTTTTCAGGTCAGTGCAGGCTTTCAGAAGCAATCAGACAAACACATTTCAGTGGCAGCGGTGCAGAGACAGAGGAAGGGGGCGGGCGCCCGGGTACGATTTCAAACTCAGTGAACTTATGACGACAAGGCTCAGTGTTTCAGTGGTTTGTCTCTGTAAACTGTGGCTGGATGAGTGAAAGTCAGAGAGCTCAGGGATGAGGCTGGCAGGGGTACGGGGGAAAACCACAAACATTGTGAGGCATTTTTTGACTGTTACAAACACAAAAACATATTTTAAATCAAAGTCTAAAAGCCTGAGCACGTAGAGTCGAGCTCTCGTTCGCTCAGAAACAAATAACAGGACGTGTATGAAAAAACAAAACAGCCTTCAGAGATGATATTTCTGACTCCAGGCCACATGTTGTAACCATTGATTTTCACCTTCCGTGGTGTGAAAGCCATCCTCGAGAGCAGTCATTAACAGCAGAGCCTCTTTGCTGACTCAAACCCATCGGGTCTTCGCTGACAGCTGCTCTCTGCTCCCCCTCCGTCCATGCTTCACCTTTCAGGAGGAATCAGAGCTCGTAAACATTGTCTCAGTGATGCCTGAAACAAGTTTCCATGCCGCATTAATGTGCGCGGCGGCGAGAGCGACTCTCTGGTGGAACAGCTGCCACCCCTGCCTGCCTGGCAGCGGCGCCGGGTTAGATTTGCCATTAATTTGTCGCACCTGACAGCCGACTCTGCTGGGTACCCTCCGTCTACACCACTTTGCTGCTTTGTGCCTGGGAGGGACGTATCTTGCCCTTGTGAGAATAAGCCTGAAATATGGTTAGGGAAGAGAATGGTACAAAATAGGAGCCCCGGGCTGTTACATTTCATGTGTATCTAGGCCAGGCCACATGATTCGGTGGAAAGTTAGAAGTGCGAGCTGGAAGTCCACGGGGTAAACCAGCTGCACCACCGACTAACTAACTGGGACTGAAGATGGTGACACCTTAGCTAAGTCCAAGTCAGAGCTAGGATCAGTTAAGTCTGAGTCATGTCCAAAGAGTCAGGAAGAGACTCAAAACTAAAATAACCATTGGACATGTTCAGCACTGGCCCAAATATAAGAAGATACAGTATGTTATTCTGTATATTAATATTTTATATTTGAGTAGATTTTCAGGCTCCTACAGAGTGAGCCTGTTACTTCAGAGAGTGTTGCATTATGGGTAGGGACCGTCTTCATGTCTGTTGCAGTGTGTCTGAGCTTCTCATGTTTTGTTGCCTCTGAGGAGATAAATTCCTGATGAGTGAAATCCAGTAAAGGCGTCTCTCAGCATCTTTACTGCAGAAGGGACCGAATCATATCATTATGAAAAAGAATGGAGAATTCAGTAGCTGCACTTGAAAAATACTTTCCCTGTAATGGATGTATTGATGTTTCACTTTCGTTGGAGAAGAGGTTTCAAGGACAGGGATGCATCTTATACTTGGAATAATAGTGTCTTGGGGAAAGCGTTTCATATCTTCAGAGTGATTTCCCAAAAACAGGTGATGGAAAATGTGATGTACTTCATATTCAGGGTAGTTGTCTCATATTCTGGCAAATATTATAATGTAAGATTTCCAATACTGACTAATTTATCATTTATTTTGTTTATTGTTAAATATATATGTCATATAAAAGGGACAAAGTCCAAAGTGACATTTTCAAATAATGTGTTTTGTCTGACCAATAATCAAAAAGATTTTTATTTATTATTTTTGTTTATTTATTGTTTATTGTTTATTTAACAATGACATAAATCAATTATCAGAGTTGTTGCCAGTTAACATCTCTGTTGGTTGAATCATCTCTGAATCATCTCAGCTCTAAAGAATTCTTGTGTCTTGTGGAAAATAAAGTATGTATGTCAGTAAAACTATTTGTTTTTAAATAGGCAGGAACTGAATCTGAGACAAGTCAAAGATGAGGAGTGGTCAGAACTAGACTGGTCATCACACCAACACGAGCTGGTTTTATCTGGAATTGATTAGTGTTTATCGAATGCATAGTTCAATATCTATCGGATTCATTTATCTGTATATTTGCAGAGCCATGATTTAGTTTTATGAAACTGTACAAGCTGCCAGATCTTCTGCCAAACACCATATATCAGGAAATATCAAAACAACAACAAAGACAGCCATTATTCAACATCTTGTCTCGTTAAGCAGATGGTACAACACTGTGATATATGATACATGATACAGTACTTTACCTGCACACTGTGTCATCTGTCTTTATGTATATAGATGTCAGTGAGGTGGAGGCAGAGCGTGTTGCTAATTTTTCAAATGCTGGATATCTCATCCTGAAGCAAATCTCCTCATGATTTGTAAAAGGGCAAGTAAAATGACTCTGATGCATGGTCCAACTTCAGGCTAACCTGTTAACGTAGGCAATGATGCACTGTGGCGTATATCATTACCTGGAATGACATGAGTCATATTTCAAAGTTCATCTTTCTCAGTTTAGCCCTTTTCAGCCGGCTGACATTAAGACCCGTCTCAGGTCACTGCGATCAGACGTAGACCAACACGAAGGCAGGAAGAAAGAGACAAAACTTGAAAAATCATGCATCAGTCCGTTCTCGTCATTAATGGATGGACGTATTTTGTTATTGATGAGGTTGACATTCTCCGCAGTAATGGAGCCTGTGGTGAGTTTGCAAAAGCAAAACGTGAGCTTGCAACTAAGACGCTTAAAATCAATGGCATTGTCCCGTCAAGCGAAAGCACTTAACCCCCCCCCCCCCCCCTGCTGTACGGTCATACTGTAACAGTATTACCATCATGCAGGGAATCCACAAACAAACAGCAGCCGAAGCCAGAGCACACACACACACACACACACACACACACACACACACACAGCGCCCTCGCAAATGGACAATAACATTTGACAAAGAGCTGCAATAAATGAGCTGTGAAGGCCGGGCCTCTCACCTGTCAACATGTGACACTTAAAACAGTAATTTGTTCCCCTCGGGGCCTGTACTTTTCAAGGTATTGAATTTCCCTCTGGACCCGAGATTATTCAACTACCACCCAGACAGAAAGCAATACCTTGAAAAGACAACTTAATGTCGAAGCAGAAGCTGCACTTTGTGGCTTAAGACGGTTAAAAGGGAACGAGAAAGCTACTTTGCAAAACCCAAATTGGGCTTTTCTGCCTGTTTCCATACGGCCCTTAAATGTCAGGATTTGTCAGAGAGTAATAAAGATGTAGCCTGAGATATCCCCGTGAATAACATTTCATAGCTGTCATCGTCATATGGCTCATAATGCCTTAATCTTTTATGCATATTTTCCCTTAAAACAACATAACGTCCATGAACAGGCCCTCCTTTGTCGTCGCTGAATGTCAACATCCCTGTTATCCCGTCAGCTCTCCCTCCGCCTGAAACCTTAAACCGCCAAACACCTGTTCTTTTGTGTGAGCTGGCATTTTACAGCGGGGTTTCTCAGACAGTGGAGCCTCTCCTCTCCTCTCCTCTCCTTCACTCTCTCTCTGCTTTCCTTTTTACATGTCGTCACCCCCTCTCCCCCCCCCCTCACAGGCTTTTCCTTTTACTTCCTATTGTCATCTCTCTCTCTCCCCTGTCTCTCCACCTCCATTTACCAAATCTCCCCTCTTCCCCTTAGACCCTCCTTTTCCCTTTGAGGACCCTCCACTTGTTTCCTTCCTTCCTTCAGTTTCTCCCCCTCATTTCCTATATCCTCATTTTCACTAATACTCTCAGTGTGGCAGTTTGCCCTGCCACTGCTAACAGTTAAAACTAGAACACCACACCTACACTCACCTCACAGACCACATGTTAACCAGGGAACACACTGATACTTTAGTGGGTGCACACACTATAGTACACAACACCACAGTAAGTTTCCTGCGTTTCCTCAGTTCTTTTCAATTCACAAATATACATTATTTAAATGTCAAAGACGGTGGGTTTGTTTGTGCATGATTTTGTTCTTTTCTTAATTTTCTAATTTTTCTTACCGTAGTGCATCCAGCTGTGCAGGCCCAAAAAGGACCCGAGCAGAGTTTCAGGCTGCCTTTTATAGTGCCTGAACTTTTAGTAGGACCCCTGCTCAGTCACTCTTTACTGCACCATTTTAAGTTGTGTGAATGTTTAAAAGGAGGGAATGTTTGATTTTCTTTATGTGTTGTTAATGATTTGAAATGATCCCAGATATAACATATGATTTGTGTGGTTAAATTTATTTTGTAATTGTTTGCACTTAAGGATGGTACGGTCCAGTAGGAGGGGCCTATCCTTTAAATAGAGGGGGATTGACACTGCCTGGGGCAGTCAGAGAAGGACTGTTAGGCTGTGTAATATTTTGTATTACTTTTTCTTTACAGTATTTGCCCTCACTTTCTGTTTTGTTCTTAAAGGGCAATAAAGACTTTAATTTGGTAACAGCCTGTCTTGCTACCTTTTTCATTTGGAAAGCGAATTATATACATTTTTTAGATCTTTTATCTGGTCAGCTTTTGGCCAAGCTACCCTCACTCTAGGGCAGAGTGTGACACTCAGCTTCCTCACCATCCTCTTCTTTGTAAGACCCTCTTCTCTCTTTTCACCTCCATCATCTCATTTAACTCCCGTCATCCTCCCTCTTCATGACTTTGTTATTCTCACTCTCTCTTTAATAATCCATCCTCTCCTCTTTGTGGGTTTCATTTGCACCACATGGCCAAAAGTGCAGACTTAACATCTCACTCCAAACTCTTGCTCACTACTCTAATATTCAGCTATACGGCCCTGGAAAGACTGAGAAAGACTCAGAGATTTGATCTCTTTCAGCCACAGGCGCGTTAGTGAGGTTCAATGCTGATGTTGGGCGATCAGGCCTGGCTCGCAGTCGGCATTCCAGTTCATCCCAGAGGTGTCAGATGGGGTTAGACGAGGTCGCGGCTCAGCAGGACGGTCAAGTTCGTCCATACCAGTTTCTCTATGGACCTGATTTTACTGCAACAGGAAAGAGCCTTCCCCAAAGTCGGACATGACTTAAGGGTTACTGCACTTGGAAAAACCAAGGTGCCAAATTCAAATAATATAAAACAACCAACATAAATCCACAACTTATGGGGACAGAAGTTTAAACACAGTCCGGGGTTCACATCCACACTTGTGTTTCGGTTTAGGCAACAAAAGCTCTTGAATTAAAGTTCAGGGGGAGGTTGTGGTTTTGGTTTAAAAACTTGCCAGATGTGTTAACTAGCAACACTTCCTCTTCATGCTAATAGAAAACATGATCTTTGTGGCATCTTGTTTCCTTCAAAACATTTGCAAATTAGTTCTATATAAATGTCACTTCTCGTAGACGGGGTTGTGTCAAACCATGTGTTTCCAGCGTGTCCTCACAGCAGGGGGTACCAGCACCCAGCTGTGCCACCGGTGTCCTCCCACAGAACACTCCACACTCTCAGAACTTATGTAGCTTCTAACTGAATCTCTGTAGCATTATTGCAGATCCCAACCAAATATTTGTTTCTGCCATTTTACACTAAAAATCGTCACAGTGCTTTTCCTCAATAAAACACACCTCCACTGGAAGATAAGGACAGTGAGGTGCCGGATGAGCTGCAGAGAGACACCACTGCATTTTCTGCAAACCAGCACACCTCCAACGTGTCATCAAGGTTAACAACACCTTTAACCTCGCTGTGCTGAGCTGTGCAGTGGAAAATCACTCGCACGGCGCCGGCAGGGCTTGAGTGGTCATGGTTGCTCACGGCCCAGTTTGTCACGTATCCCCACCCATATTGAGAAGCGCTAATAGTGCACCTCTGTATCTCTGCAACCCTTAAGCTTTTTCTCCCTCTTTCTTCTGATTCTAACATCACCTTTCTTCACTTCTTTTCTCTCCCTCTCTAGCAAAATGCCAATCGTCTCTTTCTCTTTGTGCGTCTCTCTGGCACTCACGCTTTATGTCTACCCACTACTCTGTCTTTCTCTTACTCTCCAACAACTCCTCTATCCCTGGTTGTATGGAGGATGAGGTAAAAGAAAGAGAGAAAAAAAAAACTCTAACCCTTCCCTCATCTCCTTTCTTTTTTGAAAGCTAGCCTTTGTGGAGCTGCCGGGAGCAGCTCCAGTGTCTCCAACCGCAGCCAGGGCTCTTTTCATCGGGAGAGGTTTGAAATCTAACTGACCCTATTCATGCACTGCCAGGCCTTTGCTTGTGCTCATGCTACATAATACGAGGCAATGCAGCGACTGGGGAATGTGAGTTATTCAGTAAAGGGGGGAGACAACAGTAGAAGAGCGCAGAGGGAGTTTGGATCAAATCAACAGGAGGCAATTTAAAATGCTGCATTTTACAAGGAGGCTTCTTTTCTCTTCAGGAGACGTCGTTACCTGGAGGTCATCATTCACTAACTGTACAATATAGCGGTTGGAAATTTTCAGTTTGACTTCCAATCTGAACTTTTAAAAAGACTCTCTTGGAGGGTTTTTTTTTTTTCATGTTGGCGACGTTTTGCTCAGTCATGCTGTGGTCTCTTTTTGCACTGCACTTCCCAGAGCTGCCCTGTCACTCAAACAGTGTGTCCAACACTGGGACGTCTTTCTCCTCCTATCTGCTTTAGAAAAAAAGGAATTTTCTGCATTGTCGAGACATGACAGCGATCACTGCTCGAGCTAACCCGACAGTCACTCCTCTGATTATCTTGCAATCCAAACTGGAATGCCCCTAGAAATCTAATAGCGTTTCATGATTGTACTGCGAGGTCCATCTGCAGCCTCTGATCGAAGGAAGAAAACCAGCATGTTTACTTGCACAATTTTCTATGGTCTCCAGTTTCATGGTGGTATGGGTTGGTTTTACGCTCAGGCCAGTCAGATGTAACTGCGTGTCTCACATTTTTAGAGGAATGTTATCTGCTAAATTTCAGTTCACCGCTGAGCTCCATCAGCCTCTGGACAAACAAACTTAACCTTCAGCTCCTGAAGAGAAAACTGAGGAAAAACACTCCATCATCTTAAACTAATTCCAATTCCATGTGCATAAAATCTCACATCATCCTCACCTCTCCTCTTGTTTCACTGACTTTACTTTCTGCCCTTGTGTTTCCTCACATTGTAATTGCCGATTAGTTTCACCTGTCCCTCATTAGCTTCTCTCCCAGGTGTATTAGTCTCTGTGTCCCCCTCCCTCTTGCCCGGTTTGCCTTCCTATCTTGTGTGTCTAGTGCTCCACCCTCCTCCTCCTCTTTATTCCTAGTGATTTTGGATATTTGTTCAGTTTTCCTGAATGTTGCCTGTTTTGCATTATAACCATTAAACTGCACCAGCTTCCCCTCCACAGACTGCACCATGGTCCTCATGTTTTCCTGCACCCTGTTTGCACAAACATGACATAAAAATCATTTGTTATTGATCATGCCTAATATATTTAATGAAGGCAGCAGATGTGTTATATTATTCAGCAGGACTGCATAAAACATGAGAAATGTTGGTGTTTGGAAACACTGGCAACAATCATTGATAGAACAAGTCTGGACCACTAATTTGCTTGTTTTATCATTTCAGGCTGTATAATGTTTTCATAATGTCTCTAAATGGACACAGTTTCATCCAGCTGAATATATTTGAATTGTATTTTTTTTCATTTTTAGCATCAATACAATAGTTTTCCTATGAAATTTCTGTCATCATTATTGTGTTTTCTGTATATCTTGTGAATTTCTGCACATTTTTCTTTTATCTTTCGCTTGTTTAAGTCAGAGTATTCAATATTTTCTAAGGATTATGTGTTTGTGTCCACAAATGCAAACGCCTCGACATCAGGATGACGCCCTAAACCAGAGGTCATCAAAAGGTGGACCGTGGTCCGGATCCGGAACCAGAAGTTGTGCCATACAGACCCGGACCTATAACCAAAGTAGAAGGCTATGATTTAAAATCTGACGGGTCGCTTCTATTTTAACTCGGCGCAGCTTTTGTAGTCTTTACAGTAGTGGTTAAGTGGATATAAGGAAACGCATGAACCAATTACATGCGAGTTAAACCATTTCAAGTGATACCACTCAGCCAATCAAGTCTGTGCCTTCCAGGTGGAAAATATTGCGACTCGACGGTGTAGACAGATGAGAGAGTTAGAGTCAAATTGCCCATAAGGAGACACTAGACAGAAAAAGAAAGATAGCGATACATATAGAAAACAAAGGGAGATATTTCCTCCCTTTACTTTATTTTTCTGAAGTTAAGCACTTTGTTTGAGCATACACAATTTTCACATTGTATTTATTTTCTCCTATTTTGAAATGCAGCCCTTTTTTATTTAGTAAATGAGAGAACACTATGCATATCGGCAGTCATATACATAAGTTCATTTATATGTTACCTGACAATAAATATTGTCAAAAAGTTTTCGAATTGTCCTTAATTCATTTGATTTGACAGGTATTGAATGCATGCAGATGTTGATACAACTACTAGGCTACTTGAATATAGATCACATTATATAGTTAGACATTATGATCTTCAGACCTTTGCATGAAGAAATGTTCTCCCACTGGACCTCTTTAAATTTTAGTTGAATACCCCTGCCCTAAACTATCCAAGCAAAGTCTTTCCAAAGATCTTCTACTCTGTGCTGCAGTACACAAATGGTTATCATCACAACAATGCAATTTGCTCGAGTAGCACCATGATCAGTGCCAAGGTTTTGTTTTTCTAACAGGAGCTTTAGGCAACTCTCAGCTCAACGTGCACAGTGAGCAGATTTGGTCACTTTGTTGATGTATGCAGTCGCTGCAGACCCTAAATGATTCAGTGTTTCTGGGCCTGACAGTAAGCGAAAAGGCTTCTGTGAGACTCGTTGTGGATTTTAATTACTGTTTTGTTGGATCAATCAGCCACAGCGAGAAGAAAAACAAATATTTTTACAAGGAAATTGGGCCGATTATTACTCGAAATGTCAGAGCAATTTCTCCATCTGAATAAAAACTAGTCCTGCTGATTGTGTGGCAGTGAAAGCTGCTTGAACTCGAACTCCTGATCACTTCAGCAGCACCGAAGGGCTTTAACAAAGACTTTAAAGTGATTGTGCCTTAATGAAGTCATTCTATCCAAAGAACAGGGCGACAATACAGTGGAAACTTTCTCCCAACCAACACTGTGACCTATATTAACTAGAACATTATACTAAGAGATGCCTGTTAAAACTGTACATATCCCTGATGGCCTGCCGTCTTCAGTAAAACTGCTGTTATAAAATGAATCTCTTTTTGTGTAATTCTCTCTTATTCACTCTTCCTCCACCTTGGTGAAAACATGAGTCTTCCCTTGAGATAGAAACAACAGTGTTTTTCCATTAATGTTTGTTTCTATTTAACTTCTTTTCAGCTTTATGTTAAGGTGATGCAAATTCAAACCTCGATGACAGTCCGCAAAACTGTAGAAAGAAGAGCTTACTTCCTGTTAAGATATGCTCATATTCACACCCTCCCAAACATTTCAGCCTCAGTGTGTCTTTGAATGCAACTGCACTTTTTAAAATTGCCACCAGGACACACATAACAGGCGTTGAAAGTAGCTGCCGGGACCATAACATTTAGTGGAAAAGCTGTAACAGGAGTGCTTCTGGTGTCCCCGAGACGCCCATATAAAGGTGGGCGTGCTGATACGCGTTGTTCATAATGTATTAACTTGTATTTGCTAAATGCTTTTTATTTTTACTTTCCACTTGAGTATCCGGAATTTAATGTTTTATGCTGCACCCTGTTTTTCCTGGAGCTGTTTGCTGTGATCACATACCTCCACTTCTGTAATGTTTGCAGGTTGAGTCACATTTGGGTGAATTAGAACTTCCTAAATCTTCTTGCCCCTCGTCTATCAGGTAACAGTGGCTGCAGAGGACGTCTCAGTCAACCTCATTTGGACTGATTGAGCTTCTCAGTCGTTATATGTTGTCGTCGCAGACAGCGTATATTAACTGTTGCCAGACTGCAATATAAGTTTTAGCATCCCTCATTTGTCGTCCTTGTAAAAGAGTCGTGAGCAGGTTATGGTAACGCCGCGTCGCTCGCAGCTCTCTTCGCTGATAAAACTGTCACTTTTGGAATGTATGCAAGTATAAATTTTTTATATTACCCAGCGTCTCGAGAGCCGTTTGTTTTAAGCAGCAGGATTAAAAGCACAGAATTACTTTCGGTGAGCAAATAGAGCAAGTGGATTTTTTTTTTCTTTTATCTTCTAATTTTCTGGTGGAAAAGACAACAGTGAGTAAATGGCTGGTCTGCTCGGTTTGGAGCTGAGGGAGAGGAAGAAAGGGGAAAAAGTAAAACGCTGTCAAAGTCAGACTGAGGAAAGAGATAGTTATCTGAGTCCCAGTAAATATAAAGGATGAAGTACTCACCCCTACAGTTACATTGGAGTCCATTGGTGACAGGTTTTCATTTAGGAAACAAGTATTTTATTTAGATTCTATTTTTGCTTTTCTCCATTTTATAGAATCATAAACTTTATATTTCTGGGTTTGGACTGTTGGTTGGACAAAGCAAGACATGATGCCACCTTTGACTCATTTTTTTATTTTATGATATGACTAATTAATGATTTAATCAAAACAGTAATAAAAAAATAAAGAATATAATCATTGGTTGCTGCTTCCACTCAGTCTTTTAAATGTCTATGTTTATCAAGTATATTTTTGTTGTCGTTACTCAGAGGATATTTTCTCGGTGGAGTCATGCAAAGAGCAGCTGCAGAGATCAAACCTGTGGTCTTTCTGTCACCGGCCTGGTCTCTCACACCACGAGGCCACTCACAGTAGATGTGCAAAATGTGCTTGTGTCAATACAGACGAGCCTAATGGTCTGTGTGTTTAAACTCTTCAATGGGACGACACTGGGGCTTTGGCGGGTCATAATGGGAACACCAGTGTGTGAAATATGTTATGCAAAGGAAGCAGGCGAGTGATGTAGCAAAGGGCCACCGTTTGGCACTAAGTCGAGAGAGTCAGCAATAAAAAGAGGACTAAAGTAAACAGGCCGCTGACATTCAGTTTTTGGCCGCCGCGCCACAAGCAAGAGAGGCGCCTTCCAAAGTTGGCCGAGGGAGATAAATAGAGAACAGAGTGCTCAGACGCACCTCGGTCACCAAGCAGGAGGTCTGGACTCATCGTTCGGAGCTTTACTGGTCACAGGCAAACATAATAAATGACACTATGTTTCTTTTTAATAGCAGCCAAGTTACAGTATTGTTGTTAATGTCCCTCGGCAAAATGAATTAGCTTTGGATATGGATCCTCTGTTTCACTGAATAATAAACATGGAGAATAAAGTTGGGGATGTTTCAGTGACTCTACAGGAGGAATACCAACTCCTTTGTGTGTTTTGATCTACTTGCAGCTCAAGAATGGAGGAGGAGCGTCTTCCTCTGTGGACCAGCCTCTGATGTGTTTATTGAATCATAATGAGAGAGTCTAGACATATTCATATATCAGAAACAACTTAGCTTGAGAGCACTTCATCAAGGAGTAAACAACCTTCCACTGTCTCTTTATTTAGTTGT
This sequence comes from Centropyge bicolor, assembly GCA_037975185.1. Classification (NCBI taxonomy): domain Eukaryota; kingdom Metazoa; phylum Chordata; class Actinopteri; family Pomacanthidae; genus Centropyge; species Centropyge bicolor. Next base: position 6,109,157 of record JBBMOC010000026.1, read on the forward strand.
TTTTTGTGAGGAACATATTTTAGATTCTATTGGGAAGAAAGCTGCATCGTCTGCATATTTGTGTGAACTGATAATGCTGTTTGAGATAAAAAAAAATATGTTGATGTTGATGCATGGTCAAAAATACCATACAGCCTGGAAGTGTGTTTTCTTTTCATGTAAATGCTGCAGTTCATTTCGCTTCTCATTTCCTTCAGTTTATATAGTGAATTCGGTGGTGACGGGAGGAGGACGTACAGTAACCACTTCCTTTAACATCTGACCCTGATGAATGCAAAACCTAACAGGCAGGGAGGAGAGGAATGTGTAAAATTGATATCGTAGGATTTCAAATTTGACATGTCATTCTGTGAGTACAGATTCATGAATAATGCAAACCCAGTTCAACCAAAAAAAAAAACCCAACAAAATCTTGCACTATTCTTATTTTAATTTTCCATGAAACAATTTAAACTATGTCATGTTGCGTGTGAGTTCTGTGGTCGAGCTTTAATGTGGATTATTATTCTGGGAGCCCCAAGAAGTCACTGCCTCTGACAGCAGAAATATTAAGAGCAAGCGGAGTGGAAGTCGCAAATTATGAATAAAACATAATGTGTCGTGTTTGACAATTCCATCACTGCTAATAAAACCGTGGGCGTGCTGGGCTTTTGCCAATCATCACACTGACAGCATTAATTGAAATGGCAACATGATTAAAAATCCAATTAATCATGCAGCCCTAATGGACAGAAAAATGTAAAAACGGCGGATTGACCTTCAAAATGGAATTTGGTCTTTGCTCATGCATGGAAAAAAAAATCTAAAAATCTATATAAAAATATTTTTGTCCTTTCAAATTAATTAGAGAGGCCCACTGTTTGTGCCCCGAGACAAACCTGCAAACATTAATTTGGGGTTGAATGGCTTAACAGTCATTTAGGGATTAGGCCATTACTGGCATTTACTGTTTGTAATTTGATGCAGGTGATTGCAAAAGAGCTAAAGGAAAAATATCGAGCGTCATTTGAGCAAATCGGGGGAAAAAATGTGTCGCTTTCTCGTACAAAACGTTTCATCTCCGGTCCAGCATCATTAAAAACACTCATCTCTCAAGGAACACGCAAACCTATATCCCTTCCGGAAACAAATTAAAAAACATCTAATCCCCACCAGCCAGAACACAAATATTGTGTCCGTCCATTTGATCGATCACCAGAGGTGTGGGAATAGGTCTAATCCCATCTTTCCCGCTGACATCGACCTCTGGGCCCCGTCATGATCCTGTTTCCAGGATGAGCCTGACTCCTGGGCCACTGACACACAAACCGTTTGAGCTCAGCACACATCCCTGCAGGAAAAACTCATCCGGACACATTCAGCTACAATAGTGTCACGCTCGGATTGGCTCTGTGAGCACTGTCATGGCCTTTTGAGCACGAAGAGGGGTTTTGGGTGGCGAGGGCTATGAAGTGAGGGGGGGGTGGGGGGAGGGGGTGAAAACACTCCGCAATGTGTTGACTGTCTCTGTTGCGCTCTAACATGAGCCGCTGTGCTGTATGTGATAAGCAGCTGCGATCAACAATAACACTAATCAGAAGTACAATGAAGGGGGATGATATTTGTCATCACTTTACGGATCTTGACACTGATTTGTGAGCCTGGCTGCTTGCTTATTGCGCTATTGTCTACTTCCCCCCCCGCAGATAGGAGATGAAGTCTATAGTCAGACCTGGAGGCTAAATTGTGCACGTCTGCTGAACTCAAGATTCATCCCTTTTATGTCAAAAAAGCCGACCGCCCCCTTTTCCAGCAGACACTTCAGAAAAGCAAACAATCGGGTCCAGGAATAGCAGCTGTATTGTTGCGTCCCCACGTTTCTCATAAGGGCCCTCCACTCCTCCCCGCCCTCCCTCCCGAGTTTCAATCCCAACCTGAATGAGGCCCAAACAAAGAGGAGCTGTCAGTGGTCTGCTAGACGTAGTGGATTAAGCAGAGAAATGAAGACCTGTCGTAGACTTCAGCCAAATAGACTCCCTGTATCTAAGCGGCAGTGGCAAGGAGCCACATTTCTTTCATGACGGCCTTTTAATGAGCTCTAATTAAATATCTGTGGGCTCAGCAATTGTCCAGGGGTAAGGAGTGGATCGCTGGCCACCTAAGACCAGAATAACAAGAAACAGGAGAGATAAACTGTGAAGGCATAACCTGCTGGAGGCACCCTGTCTTTCATTTATAAACCACCGGTGTCCTGGAAAATAAAAACATTTTGCAGCAGCTCCGCTCGATCATTAGTCGAAACCAAGACCAAGAGTCGAGTCTGAAGCCGCAGCTCTGTCAGACTGTAAGAAACCAAACTGATGGATGAACTGACCACAAATGTCTGCACCTTTTCACGTCTCATGTAAAGTACTTTAACTTTCCGTGTGGTTGATAGGTGCTAATTGCATGTTAGTTCATCCAGCAGACATTTCACTCTGAACCACAACATGTCTGATATAAGAGTAAAGAAAAGCCACAGCGTCACCAAAGTCAGTAGGATTCATCCTCTGGGCACCATGAATGTCTGTACCAATGCATGTAGTTGATGTAGCAGTATTTCAGTGAAAACCTTGACCTGCTGGTGGCACTAGAGGAAAAGTCATTGGGTCAATAAAGTCATTAGGACTCATGGCCTCGGCACCATTGATGTGTACAAAATTCAATGGCAATGAACTCTTTAGTCATTGAGATATTTAATTGTTTCCTCTGTCTGTATGTTTACCACTTGATACTTAATACTGATGTTTGTTTAGTGATACTTTATCTCTTCCTTGTCCTAACTAATTTAACAGCTACTCTGTTGTGAATCCAGTTTCTTTGTCATTTTACTGCATTTTTAAAAATGTACTCTGTAATACTACTTTAGTTATCTTTACATTGTTGTATTATTACTTCAGTTAAGTATCCGAGTATTTCTTCCACCACTGATAAACTATATTAATACGGTAAACCATCATGGAAAAACCACTGTTCCAGCAAATGAGAATGTTGATGGATGAAGCCGGTGTTCTGTCACTTCTCAGAACCAGCTTAGTTTTAGCACCTAAATGAAGGCGTGAAACTGGAAGCTGGTGTGTTTAATCATGCATGTTGTTTCTCCTAAACTAATTTTGCACATGGGACCCTGGGATGGATCAAGACGTCCATCATGTATTTACAGGATAACAGGGGAACAAAAGCCAGCTGTAATGTCTTTTTCTGCTGCTGAAGCTCTTCTTCTCACTTAGTATTGTGCAAGGTAGAATTTCTGCATTACAGTAAAAAGCGAAGGCCACGGAAAAGCCTCGCTCCGGAGCTTCCGATTCATCCTTTTGTGTCACATTCCTGTGCACGATCCGTGTGAACACCTTCCAGCGAGTGCGATTCCTTCCGCCTGGCTGTGTTTTATTCATGGGTGCCTCTCTCTGCACCATTAAGCAGCAGAGGTACCTCGGCTCCAGGAGGAGGCATAACGTGTGGGACAATTAGAGAGGAGATCAGGTACTATCTGAAGTACCTCAAACTGCTGCGAGAGCTGGATTATACTGTACGGAGCCTATGATATTATGCTAGTTAATAGTACTATCAGTTACATCATGTGTCCTTCTGCAGTAACTTCTGACAAACTTAAGATCAATAGACAAACTGAGCTCTGATAACAGCTGTAGGATGAGAACCATAAAGACTAAACTACATTAAAGTCTGTTTCACTATTACATCAGCAGACTTAACAGAGATCATCTTCAGAGCTAATTGTTATAACGACATGAGCGAGAACAAACAACAACTAGAAACAACTAATGCAAAGCACAACTATGAACAAACAACAATCCGGCAAGGGCAAACTGAAATGAACTGGCTTTTATAGAGTCCTGATGGGTGATAGACTGCAGCTGGGAACGCAGGTGATAAGATGAGATGGGAGGGTCCAGGTGAGGCAGAAGCAGGGTGAGTGGACAAATACAGAGACCAGAGGTGAAACTCTATGGCAGGTGGATAGTGACAGAACTTAAACAAGACAAAAAGAATAAAGACATGAACTTATACCAAACCGACCGAACTGAAACAGAGTACCAAGACACAATATGGCAGAACAAAAAACATGTCAGGCAGAAATGAACAGAACAAAACTAAGGCTGACCAAAAACACAAAACACAGGCCTGACTGACATAACTATAACACTAATAACCAAACTTGAATGGCGAGGACAGCTCTCTGGTCAAGACAAGACATGACCATTTATGGCCCTGGAAGTAAACTATCGCTTAATATAAACTAATATGTAATATATCATATCATGTATGGTAAGTTAGACTGACCAGTTAGCCTCAACAGTCATCCTTAATGCAACAAATAAAAAAGAAAAACACTCAGACAAAACAGGATAAAACTCTTTAATTACTCGACATATGACACCTACATGTGTTGCTCTGGTGGTTGTCAAAGTCAATTTGCTAATGTGCATGTATATTATGAGTATTATGTGTTGAGCATGTAAGGGAAGTTGTAGCTGACATCTTCTGTGGCTCTGTGGGCAACTTTCTAAAGGGTAGAAAATGACTCATCATATGGTTTTCTCACTACATCTTAAAAGAAAATCTTGCTTTAGAAACTTGGTGTGAAACGAAGTGTGAAGTGAAGAATCCATTTATTGATCCATAAAAGTCAGGATGTGTTGGTCTGATGCACTGAGTTAGATCATTCTTTTAAGAGACTTGTCTTTTGTGAGTCTTGCAACATTTTAATAAAGTGCATTACTAAGTTGTGGGAGTGCTACTTTAAGATAACGTTGTAGTCACAGTTTTATACACTTTCATTTTTTTTCCTGGTCTTGTTAAACATGCACCTGTCAAAAGTGAACCTGCCTCCACTTGCTAGTTAGAAATGATGCTCTCAGTAAAGCTGCAAAGCATTTTTGTCTTTGGGGAAGAGTGCTGCGTGTCATAATATTGCCTTCTCCCTCTATTACATCTCGCCTTTTCCGCAGTGCTGCAATTTAAAACTACTTATCCGTATAAAAATTCTCTCGGTCCGGCCAACGAGATTACGTCTGCTTGAGCAGCTGAGAAATGTTCCTAATTCTGAATCTCACCAAATATGCATTTGGCTAAGATGCTGCGGCTACTGACGCCTGCCTGTTCCCATGAATCTCTCTTGAGTGCTTGTGTAACTGGAGTTATGTTTCGGTTGTTTTGTCACGCATTTAAATCGAATGGCTTATGGAATGTTTTGATTTAGTTAGTTGGTATGAGAGAGGGAGACAGAAGAAGAAGAATGTATGCAGGGAGAGAAGAGAGATACAAGGGAGAGAGACAAAGAGACAAATACGCCTGCACAACTTGTCTGAGCTGAAGATCGGTCTCATGACTTAAACATTCTGGGGGATAAAATATGCCCACACTGCAGGGATTCTTTTCCCAGCAAAAAAACCTGCAGCTTCAGCAGTGTGAGAGGCATGCATCAATGGAGTATTGTATCAGTGTTTTGTGATCATATTGTGCTGCCTCATGGATGGAAGAGCTGCAGTGATCACACGGTGGAATTATGGAGGAAGCCGTAAAACAAAACCTTTGCTTCTCAGAAACGGCACAGTAATAGGATACATCACTACAATGTGGCACATAGTGAAAAGCAGGTAGCTCCTCTTCCCCAAAGAGACTGCCTTTAGTATCAGAGTGGCATCTCCTAATATAAAACCTGTGACTAATTCGAGTGAATACCTTCCGCATGTCATCGAATTCCCTTGTTTCCTATTGCTCATCATTGTTTACCCCTCAGGAAAAGAAACCAGAAATAGTGCATGTTACCAAAATGTCCTCCAAAACACACAAATAACAGTCTGACGAAGAGCTACTGTCTTTATCTTAACTTCACATTTCCAAATATCCGGCACCAAAAAGAGAAAAGGCTACATTCTCAACAGCATCTTATCGTGCATCAGAGTTACAGATGGGTGACAAATTAAAGGAAAATACAACCTCCAGTGTCTTATTAAAATGTTGTTCCACCATGAGGCGCCAGAACAGCTTCAGTGATCCCTGCATTGATTCTGTCTGTGGGATGAACACTTCAGAAAGACAGTTCCTCATTTGGTATTTTGATGAGTCTAAAAGCATCGTCGCATTATATACTTTCCTGCAAATATTTGCCACCTCTCCCATTAACTTCCACTGAATCCTGCACTAAGGATGAATCTATCTAAGCTTGTCTTTTCCTGTTTTGGTGCAGACGGCTGTGGTGGACAGGTCAGAGTTTACCTTTATTCAACTTTCTGATGTGCAGGCTCGGTAATAACAGGATCACTGATGGATTGAAAATGGTGAGGTCATTATCCCAGCATGTGACCAGGCCTCAGTTTTCCTTTATATTACTGGCATTATAACTGCAAAATCACATCCTTTTTCAGGGCTGAGTGCAAGGTAGTTTAGTTGAATGGCAGGGTAATGTGACTGTGCTGACTAATCTGTGTCAAATCTCCCAATGGGTGATACCACTGGACTGGAGATTTGCTGTGAAGATCATAGGACTCGCTTCATTTTTACACTCATTAAACAGTTGTTCTTTGTGTGGATGCATTTGCATTTGTCATGTTGTGTCCGCTCATGTATTCAGCCTTCACCTGTTTGTTGATTCCAGGCAACACTCATTATGATTCATTTTTGAAGAATAAACTTAAGCTCCAGGCTAATTTTACATGCCCAGTCCCTGCAGTTAATAATCAGCGCAGAAATCAACCTTATCAAATGGATTCTGGTCAGGTGGCAAAACTGTATGTCTCGAAATGCAATCAGCTCTTCTCAGCTGTTGTTGCCTCCGAGTCGAGGACCTGCAATATAGCTGCCAGAGGCTACCTGCCACATTTTACATTAAATATACACCAAACAGCGGGATACTTGGAGGGCGCAGCTACACGGCCAGCACTGCTAACACACTCTGTTTGTGCTTCCGGGCATAAAAAAAAAATCATCATGTGTTACTTATTTCAAGGTTAAATTCATTTTTAAACTCGCAGTCATTTGTCCACACCAGCAGCTAAAGAAACTGCGCTGATAAACAGGAAACAACTGGGTCTTTTCAGTCAAACAACAGAGATTATGATCATGTTTCAAAAAATGCAAACAATCGTGACCTTCCTCTCCTTCATTTGTGGAGAGAAGAGGACAAAAGTTTCAAGGTGGTTATGAAGAGTTCATTCATGATTTTTCACATAGCCTTGGCCATGAATTGTCACATTTACCTATTGTGCATGAGCGAAGTGGGAGGCTGCAGTGTGCCTATAACAAGACTGGGAAAGTAAGTCAGCGGGTCCATTGCTGCTGTTGCTACTGCTCGACAAAAAAAAAAACTGGAATGCAGTGAAGGTCAGATTCCATTAGAGGAGTGTTATACAACCCGGGGTGGGTGGGAGGGCACAGAGGAGGGCTTTCACTCGCTTGCCTTGCTGACTTCAGAAGCAACACAAATTCCTCAAGGGTATTTATCTGTAGCCAGGTGATTTCCAGGCCTGACCATCCTCGGATTGAGCCACGAGGGGAAAGGAAGGCAGGGTAGGAAAGGAGAGGAGGAAAGGAGGGAGGGATGTAGGAAAGGAAAGTTTATCTACACACAGGTGATTTAAAGAGGAAAGGAAGGGTTAGTGTTTAGTGTATTTGTATTTTTGGGGGGCCTGTCCTCTGAATCCAGGAGAGGAAAGTGTATATTCTTGGTTTGTACAATTGGGAGAAGGAAAGGAAAAGAAATAGTTTATCTGTGCGAAGGCGATTTACAGGTTTGGCTGCAGCCTCAGCAGGAGGGAAGGACAGGAATGAAAAGGAGAGTCAAGAAGAGGGGGAAAGAAAAGGTTGGTGTTTATCTGTATATTCCCTTCAGTCAGTTTTACCAGCTTCAGGTTGAGCCATGAAGTAGAAGGAAAAGAAAGGGAGGCGAAGCAAAAGAAGGGAGAAAGTGAGAGAAGAATGAAGGAGAGGAAAGGTTAGTGTTTATCTTCATCCAGGGGATTTCCAGGTTTAGCTATTTTCAGACTGAGCCGCAAAAGTGCAGGTGAAGAGCGGGACAGAGGAGAAGAAAGGAAATGAAATGAAAGGAAGGTAATGTAAGAAAATCTGCTCACTGGTGATCTTTTTTTTTGAACAATGAAAAAACAAAATGTGCATCCAGTTCATGATTGTTTGGCCGAGGAAAGGAAAGGAAAGGAAAGGAAAGGAAAGAGGGTTTAGGGCGTTTATCTGCACAAAGGAGATCAAATGGGTAGAAGGAAAGTAAAGAAGGATGAGGGAAAAGAAAAAGGTCAGTGTTTAGTGTATCTGTATCCAGGTGATTTACAGGTGAGACCAACCTCGGAATGAGTCAAGTAGGAAAGGAAAGGAGAGAGGAAAGGAGAGAAAATGAGAAGCAGGGGAAGGAAGGAAATGGTTTATCTGCACCATGTGATCCTTGATTTGAACAAGGTGGGGATGGAAAGGAGAGGAAAACTATAAGGAAAGGAAAGATTAGTTACAGACTTTGTCATCTATAGATTGAACTAAGAAGGAAAGAATGAGCATTACAACAGTATATGAACAGTATATGCCCAATAAACTTTAATGCCTTTTAACTCAGTCATCCCCTCTTGACCCAACCGACTCTCTCTCTCTCCCTCTCTCTCTCTCACACACACACACACACACACACACACACACACACACACACACACACACACACGCACTCACACTCTATATCAAACACATCTCTGCTGTCCTTGTGACAGAGGATACAATGCTATCTCCGACGCCTAATCCACCGCAGCACGGGGATACTGGAAGGCTCATGACACCAAATTGAACATTTCAACATGGTGTGCAGGAGTGCAAGGACCAGACTTACCCTATCAGAAATCTAAATGACGTGTCCTTTGTGCCAATTCCGGTGTACGTTCGGGAAATGGAACACGGGATTGTGGGAGACATCTATTTTATGTTCTAAACCCTTCAATAAAATTCGCACTTCTTTTATCCCCCCCCCCCACCACCACCACCATCACCACTGTGATAACAAAGGAGGTTCTGTGTTTGTGGAGCCGACTGCGCCTTCAGTTTGATGCATTGAGACATTAGCATTTAGATAACCCCTCTGAATATGGGACGTGAGGGAATTGAAAACAGGAACCCCGAATTGTGAATAATCAGAAGTAACATTGTGAATTAACATAAGTTTGTGTGTTTTATCCTTTTAAATAAGACAAGACCGGCAATAACAAGTGAAACATCTGTTTTTGTTTTGCTAACGTGGTGATTTCCTTTCAGAGGAGGCACAAAATGAAAATAATAATAAAACAAAGATTATATGATGCCGGTGACTAAATTGACTGATAGAGTGAGTTCACTTTAATCAAATCATAGATGATTTGTCATTTTGTCAACGTTTGACAGATATAAATCTACCTGGACTTTTTTAATCAACAGTAAAACCTTCACACTGAATATATCTGTGATTGTGTTTCATTTGTTTTTTTCCTGGAAGCTGAAGCTGGATAAACATTTTTGTGGTTATTTATAGGTCACTCAGAGCCATTTGAGTTCCCCAATAGTTCAACATTTTGGGAAATATGCTTTTTCACTTTCATGCCTAAATTTGGATGAGAAGAATGATACCACTCGCTTAAATATGAAGCTATCAGGAAGCAGCTGTAAGCAGGAAGAAACAGCTCGAATGGCTCTGTCCAAAGGTAAAAGAAATAATGTGGCTAAGCTAACCAGCTCCTGGACAGATATCACAGTGGTATCAATCGTCTCATCTTACGCTCAGCTTGAATGTGAATGAGCACTTTCCCCAAAATGTCAATCTATTCCTGTCAGACAAAGATCGTCTGATGATCCACGTGCCCTGTCTCATGCTTTTTCAATATTAAAGGCTTTTTCAATATTAAACCAAAATTACAAATTTTCTCTAATATTCAGCTTCAACAAAATGGGACACTGACCAAACCTGTGATTTCTGGGCAATACAAAATTAGCTACACAGAAAATTGCCAGTACAGGAATGTATTATCAGGTCATAAGGGCACAGGATTTCTGAACCAGACCATTTTGTTTTATCAGCTGCTGAATGCCACATAATTTGTAGGGATTTAAAAATGATATCAAATTTGCAATCTGTTTGAAAAGTCAAATCGTTTCCCTCAGTATCTGTTAGCCATTTCAAATAGGTCATTTTTAAGCAATTGACTCCAAAAAAAAAGAGACAAAAAGGTAATAGTCATCACACCAAATGACAGTTTAGTCACATGTCATTCATCAGCACCAAAATGTCTGTAAAGCTGGTTAATATGCGAAGCGGCCGAGCACAGTGATCTCATGCACTCGTGAGTTCTGCCCTGATTCAGCGCTCATGATTCTTCCCCTGTGCTCATACATTATTTTCACATCCAGGACCTTTATTTGATTTGAGTCGCCAATCAAACTGTGATGAAAATGGCTGGAGCCTCACTGAGATCAATCCCAGCTTCATGCTGAGAGAGACACGGCCAAAATTTGACCATAAAGGGGCATTCCACTGATGTCGACTTTCAGGATGTTACCCTGCAAAAGTAGGCTTCTTCCAATGAATGAGGAGGTTTTGTTTTTAATTTTGAGTCAGTAAAAATAACAAAAAAAAAATGGTCCCCCGAGTTATGCTTAATTAATACTCATCCAAATTTTGGTGGACTTCAATTCTTTGGATCTCATTCTGCATTTTTCTTTTTCAAAACAAAAATTCCCATTTCATCTGGGCTGCAGAGAGAAATGGAAGCGTTGGTGCTGCAGGGAGACCCCGAGGCAATCAGTATTCCAGTCACCTGCTGCACAACATAAAGAGCATGCTAGCAAGCTGTGGACAAAGACACCCCGACACACAGCCCACCAATGCATATGGAGCCATATACACACATGCACATCAACACAATAAACCACACACATGCTTTCAAAAAGCTTCATTGAAATAAATTGCAGCCTCTCGGGCAAGCTGCACCTACAGCAGTTTCTTGGCCTCGGTGGCCCGCAGGGNGTACAATGACAGCAGTCTCCAGGACGCACGCCCCCAGGTTTTCGTTCAGCCCCCAGCCCAAGGGACAGGAGTGGTTGGAGGCCCTGCCAGGGGGGGGGGGGGGGGGGGGGGGGGGGGGGGAGCAGAGAGCCAGCAACAGATGATTAAAGCTCGACAAAAGGTTAGGAGACGTGACAACATGGCTGCAAGTCAATCAGCAGGGCGCAATATGAGCACCTTGCCCAGATTCCAGGTAATGGAGAAGAGGAGAGCGGGGGAGGAGGAGGGGGGCCGGGGAGGATGGGAGGGATAATGGAGTGATGTTGCACAACACGATCAACTTTCAAGATCCCTTTGAAGTCCAGAGTCAAAATTTACTCCCCCCTAGAAAAAAAAATCGAGGCTATGTTTGCTGGACAACACTGGTGATTAAATGGTATTAGAGGCTTTTTCCCCTCAAGCACTTGAATAACAACAGGTCAAATGAAGCATTTGCAATGAGCAAAGCTGTCTGGGTAAAAACTCCAGAGGTTTGGACGGCCTGTAGCGATGGCAGGTGGTAGTTAACATTTCAAAGTGTAAGCCCTCTGAATTCCTATGATAATTTCTTTTTGAAAGGGGACACGAGGGGAAAATAAACAAAGGAGAAGACTCCAGGTAGACAAAGACCTGACGCGAATGGAAGTGTTGTGGTGATGGAGGGAGCGAAGGAGGAGCTCGCAGGAAGAAGAATTTCTGAGCTGTCACTCGCTGCGTTCGGGCGCAAAAACAGCTCACAGCGTTATCACAAGGGCATTTTGTCATTGACGCATCCACTCCTGCTAGATTTATGGCGGTTGAGTCGAGAGCGAGCTATTACCATTGATAATTGATGGCCTGTAGGTGTGTGTGCGTGCTCGCATGTGGCCGCAAACGAGACGTGAGTGTATTCATACATACGAGTGTGTGCTCATGTTCATGCATGTATATTAAGTGTGTGTCAGTGTGCTCTGCCTCCACCCCCCCCTCCTCCCTCAGCACAAGCACCCACCTCACCCCCCTCCATCCCCTGCCTGTCAGTGGTATGGGCCTCTGATTGGGGGCCCTGGGCTCAGTCGCCACGGAAACTGCACCAAAGCAAACAAAGGGGTGGAACAGAGCCGAGGGAATACAGTGACACAAAGGGGCTACCTTGCACAGTGGAAGATTTCAGGAGAGGCTCACACAAAGCCGAGCTGCGACCGAACAGCAAAGCCGGAGCAGACGTCTCTTGTTGTGTCTCTCATTACCGACGCCGTGTCCTCGCGCTCGGCGCCGAAAATCTGCAGTTTGCTTGCTGATTTCGAATTAAATCCCCGTCTTTCTCTCCTCCCCGCTTTTTGGAATTGCTTTATTAACATATGCAAATGACAACGTTGGAGACGTGATTAGTTAAATTGCACACATTTTCTGTGATTTTCCGTGCAGTGCATAAATGGAGTCGCTCCAAAGTAATTTCAATCCGTCCTCCAAATGCGCTTATCCCTGCGCATTTTGTCAATCAAGCTGCAGTGGCTGACTATCAACAGATAAAGCTTTGATACAGTTTTAATTCCCATTGAAGCTGCGGTAGCAGGCAGCATTATCACCGCAAGATGAATTCACACCAGCCATAACAATAACAACAAAACAAAGGGTTATTAAGATTAGCTATTGCCAATAAACATTAACCTGATTAAGGCAAATTAAGCTCCAGAACTCTAGAATAAAAAAATCCATTAATAAAGCTAAGATGAAGGTTTTTGAATATGCCATTCAAACCATTCAATATTTCTCCAAGCGAGCGTAAAGCCGACTGATGAGGAATAAAAGCAGACATGGGCACATACAGGAAGTCGTTGTGCTAAAGCAGGGGATTACATTTTCTTAGGGGGCCTGTGGTTGGTCCTGTCCACTGAGACTCATTAAGAATGGCCTTGACATTAAGGGCCCTCTCTCTTTCAACCTGTTTGCGGCCGCGATGGCGAGATCAAACGGAGTGCTATAGGTGAGGGCACTCTCAATGGCCTAAAGCTGGTCATTCATCCTTTTTAAAGACAGGAAATCAGGCTAAATGGAGGCCCGGCTCCTCCCTCTCTCCGCTAAAGAGGCTTCAGAAGCTGCAGAGTTTTTGCAGTAAAGAATTTCAAGTGGGCCGTGGGCCTTTGAGGGGGAGTGCAGAACCAATAAAACCCAGGATTACTTGTGTCAAAGAAACACACCTGCATTTCATACATTGTCAGTGCCTTTTCCTAATCACCAACTCCAGGCAAGTTGAAATGAAATGCCCCTTTTCCAGGGGAAATTCAACCCAAAACAACTTTGTTTTAGAATATTTTTTCCACGTGTTTTTACTTGTCTAGTATGCATTTTCCAGTGTTTATGCCTGTGTGGTTCAAATACCACAGGGGGAAAGAAAAGGCCCTTTGTTTGACTGAGCTGACACATCTTTGACTTTTCAGCCGAGAAGTCAGTGAGCTGCGGTTTTCATCTTGTGCTTCTGTTGTTCCCTGCACATGAAGGAACTTTTACTCCTGCAAATAATAGGCATTGTGCTGCAGCTGCATCATGTTGGTATATCTTCATCAGTGTTATTTCTCTATGTTGCACATTAGTCACATGAACAGGTCAGTTGAATGTGCAGAAAAATACAGATGAATTTGGATCATGGTGCCACACAGAGATTCACTTAGTGTAGTTATAATATGTAGACCCTGTCATGCCACAGATAAAAGACAGAAAATTAAATTTATTGGGAACCAAAAGTAAAACACATGATCATATACGAGCCAACGTGAACATGTGTCCACATGAGTCACAGAAAAATTTGGAGTTCCTGGTAAGTTTGGAAGTCTGAGTTCTCACACTCCAAACACACGAGCCTGTGTTTACAAGTCAGCGTGTACCAGTCAGTTAACGTCTTCAAGGTCAGCCGTGTGCACCAGCTGTTTGAGGCCAAAGACTGACGGCAAAAACAGTCCTGTATGCGGTCAAATTTTGCGTGCATGAAAATTTGCTTCACACTTCGTCTGAATGCTCCATCATAGGAAATAAAGTGCCATGCCCGTGATTTAGCTTTGGCCCAAAAAACAAGAGAGGAAGAAAAGCAGCTGAACCATCACAGAGCATTAGACCTCACTAACTAAGATGCCTTTAAAGTTTCCAATGATATCAAATATGTCCAACTGAGCTTCAGGAAAAAATGACACAAGAGACATTTTGAATATCTTGATTATTTCTATTGGGTGGATTGTGCAGCCATGAAAACAGGGAGATTTAGATTTGACTATTTCAGCCAGCTTGAACATCATATAGACCAGAGGTCACCAACAGGCGGACCGCGGTCCGGGTCCGGACCCAGAAGCTGTCGCATACGGACCCGGACCTACAACCAAAACAGAAGGTTATGATTTGAAAGAAGGAATTCAAGTCTTTCCTCCCTTTATTTTTCTGAAGTTAAGCACTTTGTTCGAGCATGCACAATTTCCACATTTTATGTATTTTCTCTTATTTTGAAATTTTATTTAGTAAATGAGAAATTTGATTTGACAGTTAGGTAACTACAAGGCTACTTCAATATATATATCATTAAATAGTTAGACATTATGATCATCCGGACCTTTGTGTCAAGAATTATTCTCCCACTGGACCTTTTTAAATTTTAGCTAAATATCCCTGATATAGACTAAATGAGAAACATGATACTGAATGGACATGTATGTATGATGCCTTGTGTAGTGTTCAATAAAGAGTTAACCCTAGTCACTAAAATCCAGGATGATGATAATAGTCAGATATATCTTACATGCCAGTGTGGAAGTACATTGAATACTGAAGCAAAATTAATTCTGGTGAAGCAAAACCATCGATCCAGTCTGCACTTATCAGGACACAATGACAGGCCAATAAGGATTTTTTAATAAAACTCCATGATTGGACTCGTCTTGAAATTAAAATTTTCGCTGCAGACCTGCCTCATACTGTCGCAGCCCTGGTGGTACAACCTTCCACAGAGCAGTATCAGTATCCAGTATCTGGCCTGGGGGCTCGACATTAAGAGGAGCTGCACAGCCCTCATCGCTCCGTCGCCCTCACCCTCTATCTCCCCCCTGTTTTCCCCTCTCTCCTCTCTCTCCCTCCGTGACAGATGTGTGATTGATTCCTGTGGTGCCGGGTGATATGCTGTTTCTAATTTTAGCCTGCGCTCACTTGGGGACTCTCGCAGCAACAGGTAAATTGGACGCCGAAGCCCAGAGTCCATCTGTACTGTAAATAGGCATTGATAAATTATTTTCCATGACAGCCGCAGATATGAATGATGTAATGTGCTGCTCACGGAATGGCACACAATCTATAAGAGCCCTGTATTCATGTAGCTGCAGTGAGCGCTTACTTCTTTACAAGCACAACATTCATGTCTCAGGCTCTAAAAAAAATCCCCTTTGCAAATCAATATTTAAGGTTTTTCCCCCTGTGGCATTTAGAGGTTTTCGTGTAATGAGAGTCGAACCAGGTGAAGATAGGAATTTCTTGAAGTGATTAGCAGAGAAAGAAATAAGTGTCGGAAGCAGAAATGATCCCGAATGACACGTGTAACATGAGTCTAATGAGCGAATACCTTGAACCTGATGCTGTGTGCAACACGGAGAGATTAAAGAGAAGACAGCTAACGTGAAGCTATGGCAAACAGACCTGTGTTGGTCAGGTAACATGGATGATGGAGATTTTTCAATGGATTCAGTTTTTATACTTGCCTGTGTACTGAAACTTCACTCCCAAAACAGATGAATTGGCTTCAACCTCTCAACCAGTAATATTATCTCTGCCTCCAGAAGTGCTCAAATATCAGTACAAAGCAGTTTCTCTTCATATTTTTCCAATGTTTAATGAATGAAAAATCCGTTCTCGCTCGCCTCAATAGTGAATTGCACTTGAAATAACAGCTTGGCCAGAGCAACCATTGAGCTCTCTGCACAGAAATATAGAATCATTTACAAAGGCTTTTCTTTTTTTTTTTTAACTTTAATTGACTGGTTTTCAGTATGAATGACACATTGTAAAAAAAAATCTGTTTATAACATGTAAAATATTCCTATCTGTAAAACGTTGCCTGCAGAGCGAGACGACCTCAAATCCCAGGGACACAAAGAGGTGCCTTCCTGACTCTCTTTCACACTTCACCATCTAAAAATGTAATTTGCTTTTTTGAGAATAGCCTTTTTTTTGGTTAGCGTCACACACCGAGGAGGAGGAGGAGGAGGAGGAGGAGGAGGAAACTGGGTCGTTTTAATCATTTGAATCTCGTAAAGTAACCGGGCCAGCGATCCAGCAGGTACATGTAGGTCAGAGTCCATCTTGGCTCCCGTGTGGTTTCTGACCGCAGCTTTTCCCTCGACTGTCACTCGTGATTAATCTGCTAATGTCCGCATGCAAATTCTCCAAATAGGCCTCCTCAGTGTGACTGTACAACTAATGGGTGTCAGCGGAGACCGTTCTGCCGTGTCATGCATATGTATGAGCTTGTATATTTAGCAGCCAAGTTGCTTTTGATCACCGTGTGGAGAATGAGTGGGCTGAGATGAATGGTGGTCCAAAGCTGGGGCACATTAGCAGCTGACCACCTGCCTTTCATACCAAGCAGAAACAACAGATGGGCCGAACAGACTGCGGTGTTACCACAATGTAACGTAGGGACGCCAATAGTTGAGTTAAGCAAAAGGATGCTTCGGTATATTGCAAAACTCTGCAGAGTTTGACGTTAACAGGGGGAAAAGAAAATGATCATGCATTTTTCTTTTGATGATTCTACATGCAATTTCACAATAATTTCTTAGAGGAATATCAGTTTTTAGATTTAATAAAAAGGATAGTTATGTCGGTCAGAGGGTTGTTCCAGTGGTTGGTCAGTTTAATACACTTTGGAGCTGCCACCATATTTGTATCGTAATCTGACATGAACCTTTCGAGGTCGTGTAAATTAGGACTCTTGTCTGTCTGAGACAAAGGTGGAAGTCCATGACATGACTGAGGCCGTCAGTCAGCACAGGCAGAAAACTGGGCTGGATGGGTGGTTTCGCAAAAGCATGAGACTTTGACACCGAAGACCACTGTTTAATTCGTGTTTTCCATCATCAATTAACGTTGTTTTCGTTTAACCCGACGGTGAAGATTCCACAGCTTTAATGAATTAGTTACTGTATATTAACAATCTTTTCCTAAATTAAACAAGTCATTTTTGCATGTAAACCAAATTAAACCGTGCAAATCACTGTTGTTATGGTCATGATCATTTTGGAAGGCAGTGGCAAACAATGTCCCGCTGCCAAACGAGCACCAGCTCAGAAAACACTGTTTTGTTTTGGCTATTTTACGCCTTTACTCAACAGCTGAATATGGAAGGACGGACCACAAAGGTCGGCTGGTTGGGCACAATCTGGGCACCAGAACCTGGAAAATGCAAGAGTGACGTCAAATATCAACTCAGCTGTTTGTGGAGAACTGAAACTCGTTCATAGTGTAGAAAACATTTTAGAACAATAATGTCTCATTTTAACAACCTAAATTATGTGTTAAGTAAATATCATTGCACTGGTGTATTGTACTGCAGGGGGATGCTCTGTTGGTTTTATCAGTCCAGCATCCCTTTAGTCAGAATCATAAAGCTTCAGTTCCTCGCCAGCAGTCATTTTGTACGACTGGATCAGTTTTTTGTGATGGCAGTTTCGCAGTAAAGGTAATCCGGCATGAAGGAACAGAATAATTTTCAACATGAATGCATCTACACATTCATTAACTCAAAATTAAAATTCAGCACATATTCTCATGCTTCTCTGCGAGTCTCCAAATACAAATAAGCTGGAGTGTTTCTGGGGACTCTGGGACACATCTGGTGCTGCTGTGCGCCTGGTCTGATATTTAGTGGATTGTACCAATGAAGAAATCTTTCGATTAGAACTGGGAAATTGCTTCTGTCAAGACCACTCAACAGGGAGAGATAGCTCTTGCTTGAATTGGGTCTCAATTTGAAAAAGAGGAGTAATCTAATGTGGCATCTTGATAACATTTATCATGGAAAAGAAAGGAAGGATATATCCTGGTGCCAGAGGACTTTGGGTTTTTGTATTTCTTTGTTATGAGTACAGACGTGCCCTTAATATGGTAAATGTGTTTCAAGCTGTGGTGGAGAAGTTTCACTGTTCCCGAAAACACAAAGCAAGTTTAACACTGATAATTCTGATTTAGAAAATAAAATCAAAGCTTGCTCAGCTGAACCATTTTGGGAAAAAGCCTCATTATCACAGTGCAGCGGCTGGAGCCTGCACATGCTCCAATTAGGCTCTCTAAATGTTTAATAAGCACAATCAACGTGCAGAATGGAATCTGCCACACGGGGCTTCAGACCGAGTTGAAGGAACTGTAACTCACTCTGTGGGTTACCTTTACCTTATGGAGGGGGAAAAAAATCCTTTGTAAAGGACTCAGGCATTCCTTTTGTAACCATTTTAATGGCCAATGCCTCCTGGTCAAGAGGTGGTCGCTGAATGGACTCATTCTGCAGGATTAGTCCTCTGTGGTGGTGATCCAAAGGCAAAACAAATGTGACCTTACGGCGCAGAATCTGTGCATGCCCAACTATACATTGACTCCATAGGAGGGGGCAGTTCAGTCAGGGGATTAGTGGGAAACAGGCATACCCCACCGTTTTCAGATTCTTTGTCTTGACTTTGAAAGACTTGTTTAACAAAAATTACATCACAGAAGGGGGGAACTGGTGGCACAACAAGCCAAATACCAGCCAAACAGCAAGAGGAAATTCAGGGTAGGTCTATAGACAGGAGGGCTGAGCAAACTCATAACCTCCAGGGATGTTTTATTTTCAGAGAGCTGGGGGTTGAAGCCACAGAGAGGTGGACATGCTAGAGCTGGAATACACAAAACACAGGCTTCACGTGTGTCAGGTGACCTTTTGTTCCCGACAGAGCTCAGTCCTGGTTCTGCAGGACTGCACAGCCGAGTAAACAGCCGATGTTCCAGAGGACGCTCTGGTCGAAAGGCTTAAGTAGCATCTGACAGGTGATATTCAAGGGAAAATAACGCGGCTGTGAAAAAGTGGAAAAACATAACTTTCCTGCTCTGTGTCACTGACGAAAACACGCTGATGATTCATCTTGTGTCCAGTTCATGAAAGGCTCTAAACACCTTTTCCTGGAAAGATCCTCTGGCAAACAGGAAGTGGTGCCTTTTGTGATGGTACATTTCTTGCAGTAACTAAAATGCTAGCACTTCTTTTCAGGGCGCTGGAGCGGAAAAGATAGGGTGGGGGGTGAATGATTGGAGGGAATGAAACCACATTGATTTTGACATCTCCACCTGGTGCACGAGCGCGCATCGTATTTCCCTTCTGCAGGGCCCTCTGCATCCGAACGGCGCGTCCTGTGATTTCCCTGAGCAGCGTGCACGGGGAGAAAGTGTTTAAACGTAAACAAACCAGCCAACCAATCAATAAACACGGCGAGCCCCGAGGTGCCGCTGAGCGACTAATAGACAGAACAACGATGTGAGTGATAGCGTGAACAGAAAAGAGCACCGCCGACAGAAACACGAATGTTACCAGCAGAAAATCCACAGGAAGACGTCACAGAGCTGCTCTGGTTGTTTGATATGTTCACTCTGAGACATAAAGCAGCAAAACAAGAGCCAAAAGATATGAGGCGCTTCCACTGTAGGATTTCAGTTTACAACATTGGCCTGCATTTCTTAACCATTTAATTAGGTAGATACAGGAAACTGCTGATGCACAAGACATGACCAAGACCTGCACATTGGCCTAAATGTCTAAATGTGATTTCAGTGAAGTTTAGGAAGCTTTAATCTTGATCTAGATTCAGATGTAGAAGACATTTTAAAAAGTGAACTTAACTTGTATCTGGCAATTTCAGACTGCAAAATGCCGGTCACAGCTACAAGAAATTGGCAAAAAATAAAAAAAATAAAAATTCTAAGAAATGTGTGTGCACATCAAAAAATAATCAAATCAATACTGAAATACAAATATTTCATGCGGCATCTTTCAGGGAGCGAAGAAAAAGCAGTTTTGGAAAAATACATAACATGTCAGATTTGTAAGCTTAAGTTTATATTGACAGATTTGCCTTGAACAAGAAAAAAAAAACATCTACAGCTCATGGTCAAAGAATTTTGAGGCAAGAAATAAAGCTTTTGATCTGCTTCACATATTAATCACCCACAGACTGCGCCCTCATCAAAATTCATTCAAATTTGCAAAGTAGTTTTTGAGATGCCCCAAAAACCAACAAACGACTTATCATGATCACAAACATGCAGCTCCAGAAGTAGTCAGGCCAAAAATTTACACTTGGGTCAATAAAGCTTTATTATGTCTGCAGCAAATTCAGTGCAACGATGAATAACTGTAGTTAATGCTAAGATTCACAACTACAGCGTCAAGTGAAGGAATAATTTTATGAAGAATTAAGGATGATATCCTCGCTCCATTTTATATGAATTACTACTATTTGACCAGGCATTTGATTTGACATCGGTACCTTCAGTCTTCCTCTCTACTTAACCTCTCTTATCCCCCTCACTTCTCCTGAACCACAGGAGCCGTTAACATTATCGGCTTTATGACACGACTGGTAAAGATCACAGACCCCCATTCCTCAGGTTTTAAGTCCCCCGACCATATTCTAATGCTCTCTCTATTAAAAACCATTTATGACTGCGATGACTGAAATGTGCTTAACAAGTCTGTCATCGCTGCAGCTTTGTTAGCGTCAGCTTGAGCCGATCGAATGTGATATGGCTCGATGGGCGACGAAGCCCCCGACAGTGAACTTTGAGGCCGGGGGATTTGGTGGACAGGTGGTTCCACCGGAGAGGCAGGAGATCGGTACAGGGCCTTTGAAATCTTCTCAACCGGAAAACGTGGCCGATTTGGAGACGACAAGAGGTCTACACTACAAATATGTTCTTTAATGTAGTTCAGGGTCTGATTTAAAGAGCACCTTTCAAAATAAAGTTACAAAGTGCTTCATAGTAAAACACATAAAAGTCAGAATATGAAATACATCAACAAGTTATAAAGAAGCCACATGATAAAGTGTATGCAACTTATGCAACATAATGAAATCAGTTCCCTTGTTTCTAAATTAATGAGACGGTTCAAGGATATTTTTCAATTAAATGACACTATGTCTTTTTTTTTTTTTTAAAGACAATGTCACCTTAAAGTAGGTTAAAATTCACTGAGGGATGCAAAACCATCTCAGATTTAAAAAAATTTTTTTTTTCTTGAATGGTAATATGATGAAACCAGTAGCAAAGTTGGATACACTTTGCACTGTGCTTACATTGCCTATGGAGATGTACACATAAACATGACATGGAGGTTTCACTTAATGTTGCTTATTCAGTTTCATGATGGTGTTGTACTTGTGCAGAACACATTCACTATTAAGCTTAATAAGAAGACTTGGCTTATATCATCTTGTTTTTCAAGGCACATTTATTTATATCTAACAAGCTTTACTACATGTTTACTATGTGTTTGTTGTTCTCTGCTTCTAATAAATTCTAAAAAAATTCTTGTAATGATTCACACAAACACATGATATTTTGATCCCAATCTTGTTCTGTACTATGATGTCGAGTTTTTCCAGTTAAAACATAACACAGCAAGATGTGTTATGTGACTTGATTAAAAAAAAAAATAGTGTGCTAAATTCTTCAAAATCAAATAAGTCAACTGAATGCACCCACGGTGTCTTAGAGAAATCTGAGTGACAAGTGAAAAATTAGCTGCCATAATAGCTACTTACTGCCTTCAGTATGTTGAAGTGGGAGGTTTTTAAAGTTAGCTTTTTTTTTTTTTTTTTACAATATCTGTGCAAGACAACAACGGTAGTGAGAGATCAGGATTATTATGAACAAACTTAACACTTGGTGAAGTTTAGAAAAAGCATGACCAGACATGAACTCCACTTTTCTTCATGAAACTCAAATGTGCTGCATTTCCATCCTCCTGTATTTCACCCATAGACTGTATAAAATATGGATGTAGTGTCCGTGACGTCACCCATAGGTTTCTGAAGAGCAAAAATGAAGCAAATCGTAGTGTGTAGCCATCTTGGTAGCCTACCTCCGGTTACTCCAAATATGGAGAAAGAGGTGGAGCAAGGGCGGAGCTGAGGCGGGTCGAATGAACGCTATTGGCTGAAAAAAAGCCGCTTTATTCGAAATAATCAAACTAGCTACATCTAACCAGCTAGGTTAATTGCTAAATATTGTTGCTAGCTGGCTAACCCCACGACGATCTCTTTCCCAAACTCAGTGACTGGAATTACCCGGGGTGACGCCCTTTAGACCGTCAGTGGCTAGTTGTCAATCAAAGTGGTGCCACTTAGATTGACAGCTATGAATTGTGCATAATGATGTATGCTGTATATTTTAAACGAACGCCTTATAAAAAAATTCGCCCCCCCAGAGTTGTCATGGAGTAGAAAAACAGCTTATGAGACTAGAGCCATGTTTTGAACCAGGCTGTAAATATGTTTTTTTCTGTCGTAAAATCAGACATTTTAACATGGGGCTCAAATGTAATTGACGCCCTTCTGCAGCCTGCTCTAGTGGTTATTCGAGGAACTGCAGCTTTTTTGCACTTCCGCATTGGCTTCATTTTTCAGCGCCGGAGGTTGCTGCTTGATTTCATCTCACTATCGCTTGCATCATTTGGCATCAGCATGTGGATGTAACATGTTCGAGTTCCTAATGCAATGCAACTGAGTAAAGGGATGGATATACTATGGGAGGATTATTGGTTGAACTTTTGATTCATGCCTGAATTCATTCCACGAGAAAACCACTGAAAACATGGCACAATGGTTAAATAAGAATGTTGTGGATATACAGTTATAACATGGATAAATAGACATGTTTCCATTTCTATTGGTCTTTAAATCTGACCTTAAACACAGGCCTGCGCGTGTTTCTCCTCTCTATCAATACAGCATATGAAAAAATTGATTTGAGCTGTCTGTATAATCCTGCCTTCGGCTGCCAGGTCGAATGAACTGTCCAGTTATCTGACGCTCGCTGCTTCATGACAGCTGACAGGTGAGTGGAGAATGTGTGGGGGCGAAGAATCGTCCTGAGGAAATGCCAGAGAAATTCAACTGACCTCTAAGTTTGACACGGATCACAGAACACGGATATTATCTACCCCACATGCACACGCAGACACGTAAACAGTTGTGTGTTCACCTAACACACACACACACACACACACAAAACGCGCTCTCACACGCACAAATCAATCACCTGACTCGCGAGCGCGCTAATGATGTTGTTGACGTTAATGAGGAAGGGGACACGCTCGCGAAAGCAGCTAACGATGCTAATCATGGAGATATCACACTGATACCCCCGCAAGCCGTCATGTCGGCGAATGAGTCATCGATTTGCTTGGATCTGACGTTTTTACGTGTACACATGTGGAGCACTTCCTGCTTGGAGCAAAGTGAGCCAATAACAAGAGACCACAGAACAAAAACACCATCTGCAACATGTGGAGCCTTTTCTCAGGTTATTTACACCCTGGTGTTTGTGCTACATGTATCTCAAGGTGTGGAGCTATTTCCATCTTCTTTGAAGCAGATTCTTTCAAATAACTTCTCAGCAATATCTGCTTGGATTTTGCACAGTTTCACAGTTTCCTGTGGTCAAGCAAAGGTTTGTGGAACCAATATAAAAGTTAGATATCAAAAGCAGTCTTGTTTGATTTTTCAGGACACACACATTCACTGAATCGTTGAGGACACAAACCCTAACCTGAAATTTAAAGCATGAAAATCAGCTAAATGAGTCAGAGTTTTTGAGTTTATGCAACACTTACAGTTTGTTATGCACCAAAAGAAAGATACACTACAGGGCCAAAAGTATGTGGACATCTGATGATCTGATCCTTAAATGAAAAGTTGAGTTACTCTAATAGAAGACAGCTGCATATCTGCAGTTTCAAGCTTTCACTTTCACTTCATAACCACCACTATTGAAAGCAGAGGTGGAAACAATAACTAATGAAAACCAGTTGCTCAGACAGGGAGATGACGTCCAAGGTCTGAATGTTTAACAGTAAACAGACAGTAAACACCACATGCTCTCAGTATCTAATAAACAACTTCTAAACCTGTGATGTGACTGTTGAACAGCTCAGTCCAAATCCTTTGGCATGAATCTGCTGCTGTCCAGTTTCAGGCTTCCCATAAGATTTTGGACTGTGGCTGCAGGGATTTGCTCCCAAGAGCATCGGTGAGGTCCGGCAGTGATGCTGTGTGACGAGGTCTGGCTCATAGTCTGTGTTCCAGTTCATCTAGAAGGTGTCGAGTGAGGTTGAGGTCAGGAGTCTGTGCAGGCCTGTCAAGTTCTGCCACAAAGTCAGAAGCACATTAAAATGTCCTTATTTACTGTAGCATGAAACTAAAGGGCCCCAAAGTAGCTCTTGGACACAAAAGAGATGGAGGCAGGGGCGTCCACATACTTCTGGCCGTATGCGTTCTGCTGTGAATCTGGTTTATTTGTACTGGACCATGTTAGCAGAAATTAATTTTTTGAATAAATTATCTTGATAAGTGAGAGTTTGATTATAAAAAGAAAAAAGTACATTCAAATGCGAGGAGAAAGAAAAATGTTAATTGTGAAAGAGCCAAACTTATTTGCATTGCACGCTTTGGTTCCCAGCTCACTGGCAGCCTTAAACATCATTTACCATCCTCCAGCTGATTGCAAATGTGGGATCTGGTTTCCTTTCTATATCTAAATATTAATAGTCTCCATTACACGAAAATTACTTTCATCTCCGACTCACATGGAGGGATTAGATTTTAATCAACGCATTAAATATGACTTTCTATTCCTGCAGATGGGGAAGGATGGCAGGCAGTCAATTAGTATCATGCTCTGTTTGCAGTCTCACGCTGAAGCCTGATAAAGTCCTTGCGATGGCAGAGGCTGCAAAAGCATAAACAAAGGAGACAAAGTGACACGTGGGAACGAGGCGACATAATGATGAGCTTCTGTCGAGGATT
This sequence comes from Centropyge bicolor, assembly GCA_037975185.1. Taxonomy (NCBI): domain Eukaryota; kingdom Metazoa; phylum Chordata; class Actinopteri; family Pomacanthidae; genus Centropyge; species Centropyge bicolor. Next base: position 6,134,261 of record JBBMOC010000026.1, read on the forward strand.
AATGCATCTGTATAACTTTAAACCAGCTTTTTGAAAAGATATCTTTTTCAACTGATAGAACTTCTCAACCATAAACTGCATTGATGGAGTGTTTATGTCCAACTCAAGCTACTAAAGATTTGCTAACGTATCTGATCAATCCGCAAACACAGCGGCTCCAAAATATCATTGTCCTCAAAATGATACGAAATTGGAGTCAATCTGTTGTACGTTATGGCTTCAGTTGTGATGCTGATAATCAAAAGAAAGAAAGATGCTGTGAAGCATTGTGGCCAAGAAAAATCACTTTGCCTCGCTTCACTTGACTTTTCCAGGGAAACTCACTCTGCAGAAGACAGACAGGAGCATGTAATGTGTAAAATGTGTCCAGATAATCATGAAAATGCAGCATTATAAAAACAATGAACTGAAGGCTACTTTTAAATAGAATCTTTGTGGTAAGTAATATTAATATTAAAAAGTGCTAGGTACAATGCAATGTGCCACTTTTCATTAGTGGCAGTTCTGACAATGCTCGGACTGTGTTTGAACCAAGCGGCAACCTCCGGCGCTGAAAAATGAAGCCAATGTGGAAGTGCAAAAAAGCTGCAGTTCCTCGAATAACCACTAGAGCAGGCCGCAGAAGGGAGTCAATTACATTTGAGCCCCATGTTAAAATGTCTGATTTTACGACAGAAAAAAACATATTTACAGCCTGGTTCAAAACATGGCTCTAGTCTCATAAGCTGTTTTTCTACTCCATGACAACTCTGGGGGGGGCGAATTTTTTTATAAGGCGTTCGTTTAAAATATATAGCATACATTATTATGCACAATTCATAGCTGTCAATCTAAGTGGCGCCACTTTGATTGACAACTAGCCACTGACGGTCTAAAGGGCGTCACCCCGGCTAATTCTAGTCACTGAGTTTGGGAAAGAGATCGTCGTGGGGTTAGCTGGCTAGCAACCATATTTAGCATTTAACATAGCTGGTTAGCCGTAGCTAGTTTGATTAGTTCGAATAAAGTGGCTTTTTTCAGCGGCTTTTTTCAGCGGCTGCTTCACCCGCCTCAGCTCCGCCCTTGCTCCACCTCTTTGTCCATATTTGGAGTAACCGGAGGTAGGCTACCAAGATGGCTACGCACTACGATTTGCTTCATTTTTGCTCTTCAGAAACCTATGGGTGACGTCACGGACACTACGTCCATATTTTATACAGGCTATGGTTTGAACCCAGGTGCATGACACTGAGGCAGGAGCTTCAACATAAAAGTCTTTATTGATGAAAAAGCAGAACTCAAAATCACTCTGACGAGGTGTCGTAGAAAACAAAGTGCAACAAAAAAAAAATCACTCTCACGAGGATAGTAACGAACAGGAAAAACAAAGTAATCAACTCAAAATCACTCAAGCAAAGCTGAGGCAAAACGAGACAGGGTAAGATGCAGACCTTATATACAGGAGGTAATGGGGATCAGGTGGAGACAATCAGGGCGGGGCAGACAATCACACCGGCGGGAAACACAGAAGGAAGAGCAAGTTACCTGAAACGAGAAGGGAGATGGTTACCAAAATAAAACAGGAAGTGACGGGACAACATGAGACGAGACATAATGGGAAAAGTGACGTTTCTTTTTAGACATGACAAGTTCAAACTTTTACCTCTAACTATAATTTTTCTCTTAAAGCTTTTAATGCATCTGGCTTAATGTTGCGCCTGTTGCTCAATAACATTTCCATATGACATTGTTGTTGTTTTTTACATCATCATTAAAGCTTAATCAAGAGATCAAATTATTCAAGACATTCTGGATCAAATTCCTGAATAACATTTCATTTTAAATTCACTCATTCCTCAGCTTAAAACATTGATAAACAAAGCTTCAGGAACATTTATTTGTGTCTCAGAGTCAAGTGATGCAAGTTGCAAGTGAGTTTGAGACACAAGAACAACCTGCAGACAGCCAGACTGTGCTTTTCAGTTAGTCTGACCCTGAATCTGCTCACTCATTGTCTCCACTCCAACCTGCACCAATCAAATCCCAGGTGAGATCAATGAAGCCTGATTAGCTTGATGACACACAGCAGGCCTGCTCTCTCTCTCTCTCTCTCTCTCTCTCTCTCTCTCTCTCTCTCTCTCTGTTGCTCGGCCAGTTGCCTATTTATGCCAAAGTGGTTTGCAGCTTGCTGTTTGTTTGCTCTGTGGTCCGGCATGGCTCAGTTTGTCATTTTTATTTTTATGCTCATGACACCTGCTGTTTCAGCAAGACACTTTTTTAGTGAGAAGCCAAGTTGTTACCAGCCGGTGCCCAGGAAGCCCGGTTTTGGTGTGAAGTGAGTTGCCTGATGTTTTTCACTTTTTAGTGCTTTATTTTTGTAGTTCTTCTTCTCTTTCTCAGTTATATTATCTATCACAAGCCTCTGAATCCAGTATTGTTTGATTATTAATATCCAACTTGACTCTGAGGTTTGGTAGGAATGGAGGAACACACTTTCTCTGTCTCTGTATTTTGGATAGGTTTGACTGACTTCCTGAATGCATAGATTCCACTCATCTGTTACTGTAAATGTTTTTTCCAAGCTATACTTAATGTAACAACTGACTTCTACAGTTAATTCTTAAGGTTGTGTTTTAGCTGCAGCTCTGCTCTGAACGAGCTTGAATTATTTCTAGGCCACAGATAGTTGATGCTAAATGTTGCCATTGCCAGTGAAGCTGCTGGGACTTGTACACAGAGGAAGGTTTGCCCAGGAAGCACAATTAATCCCATAGTCAAGACAATACAAGAATGGAGTTTACATATCAAGTCGCTGGCTTCACTCAGGGCTCAGCCTATGCGAGGTTTGCCGGGAGCCTTGGTCACTAATAGCATTATGTAATTTTTTCCTTCTCGTGTCTGAACTGGATTTAATGCCCTTCATTCATTCGGCAGTGAGCTGGGATTATATTTCTGACTCGGTTGAAACATGCATTCTTGACCAAATTCCTCGGTGTCTATTGATTTGTGATGAGCACAGTGCACTTATCCTGCTTTGTTTTTGCTTGTGCCATAGTAACCTTCCTCGGGTATAGGATGTGTATTTTAGAAACTGACAGTCTCTCTGTGAACTCGCTGCACTTAAGAGCTCATTGTGCTCGTAAAATGACTGAGAACTGAAGTCTCTTGTCTCACAGAACTGCGCCTCGTCCTCATGAACTTCTGAACCTCGCTAAGCTGCCAAAGTCCTGGGACTGGAGGAACGTAAACGGCATTAACTTTGCCAGCACGACTCGTAACCAGCACATCCCTCAGTACTGCGGCTCCTGCTGGGCTCATGGCAGCACCAGTGCCATGGCAGGTTAGATTTGCCTCTGTTCCAGCTTGTGTTTTTCAAGGTTTTCAGCCAAAAGTCTGACTTGCTTACAAAAAAAAAATAGCCAGGTCCATCAGAAATGCTGTTCAATTCAAGGCACTTTACATACAGAGTGGGTGGGGAGACCCGACAACATATAAAGACCCAACAGTCCCCATCATGAGCAAGCATTTGATGCGACAGTGGTGAGGAAAAACGTCCTTTTAACAGGCAGAAACCTTGGACAGAACCAGGCTCAGTGATGGGCAGCCATCTGCCACGACTGGTTTGGGGGGGGGGTGACAATAGTGAAAATAACAGTATTGAAAGGAGACACATTGTCAGTCAGAGGCTTGTAAACATGGGTCCGGACTCTGCAGATCCAGTGGCACATGAACCTGCAGAAAGCAACAGGAGAGAAGAGCACAAAACTAGGAGAGAGGGAAGAAGTTGCATGAGTACGATTGATGGGTTATGAATGGGTTCCTCTCCGTATGATCCACAGAACATGCTGACTTCTCATAGGTACTGTTTCTGTACAATCTAGTATCAAATATAAAGACTGAAACAGGTTTCTGGATTATTCAGAGCATTCAGGGTTTTTTTTCTGGAAAAGACGCCTCCTTATGAACTCTTATGCACTGTGGATGCGTTCCATTCACTTTCATCAAAATTTAAACAAACTTATTTAAATCAAATGTTTAGATTGAGGTAGTAGCAGTATAACTGGGAAATACTCTTATTAGCTTTTTGCCAACAGTTGGATACCATTCATATCTGATGGTATTAAATCTAAAGCACCTTAGTGTGAATATTTTTTTTGAGCTGGCCGACAACATCCAGTGCAGTCCGACAGGGAGGTGAGTGCAGGCATTGATATAAAAGTGTAACAGAATTGGTTGTGGCCAGGCTGCCATCAGCACCAAGCATTTCAAAAGGTGCGCTGTTTTTTTTTTTTGTTTTTTGTTTTTTTAGTTTTGGGCAACTCCAAAACAGGGGTCTGGACACATACATATTGCTCTGCTCCCCACATGCTTGGACCTGACTTTGCCTTAGTCCTTCATCCAGTGAACCAATGGTTCTAGTGCAGCATCTCTACCATGTGTTGACTTTAACCTGAATTTGGAGCTCGCCCATTTGGACATGAAATAACTGGGGAGGCTATTTTCTCAAGACTGGTATGCAGATTAAATCTTATGACAAAATAACAGATGGAACCTCAGTTGATATGAAGTCATTTGAGACTTGAGCTGAGCTTTTCCAAAACAAATATTGCACTTGTGGTGAAACTTTCTTTTCTTCCTAGATCGTATCAACATAAAGCGGAAAGGAAGGTGGCCATCTGCTTACATTTCCGTCCAACACGTGGTCGACTGCGCCGAGTGCGGCACCTGCCACGGAGGGGACCATGGAGGGGTGTGGGAGTATGCCCACAAACACGGCATCCCTGACGAGACCTGCAACAACTACCAGGCAGTGGATCAAAGTGAGAACTCGGCAGCAATGTGCAATCTGTTTGATTCACTGAGTTCATCCGTGAGCCTTTAAAGTAAAATCACTTTCTATTCCTCCCAGAATGCAAACCATTCAATGCATGTGGGACTTGTACGACTTTTGGGAAATGCAACACTGTGCAAAACTACACATTGTGGAAAGTGGGTGACTTCGGAGCCATCAGTGGACGGGATGATATGATGGCAGAGATCTATGCTGGCGGCCCAATCAGGTTTTCACAACTGAACCTTTTTATAGTTTATAAGGAGTCGTGTGAATGCTGCATTTGAAATGTTGTCAGTTTTCAAATTTGCATACAGTAGAGGTTAACAATAGCTGGTCACCTGACATTTCCTACCAGCACTGACAATAAATGTTAAATCACTTTACTCTGTTCTCTAATCACGTCCATTGAATCCCTCTGTCCTCAGCTGTGGAATCATGGCCACAGAAAGACTTGACGCGTACACTGGGGGGGTGTACTCAGAGTATGTTGAGACTCCTGTCATCAACCACATTGTGTCCGTAGCCGGCTGGGCAGTAGAAAATGGCACTGAATACTGGATTGTGCGTAACTCCTGGGGAGAGCCGTGGGTGAGTCATCATAGTAACTCAGTGGCCTCAGCGCCTGCATGGTTCACTGGCTTTTAAACTTGGCATTTAAAAAAATTGAGTGTGTGTGCACTTGATTTATGATCGACGTGACCTTGAGATTTTTCTCCCTCTAGGGTGAGAGAGGCTGGTTCAGGATTGTGACAAGCGCCTACAAAGGAGGAAGTGGAAGCAAGTACAATCTTGCTTTGGAGGAAGACTGCATGTATGGAGATGTGATCATACCCTCAACCTACCTATAGAAGTCAAGGACCGTGTTTAAATACACAGGACAGAAATGATGCATCCAGATGAGATCATAATCTCAACTTTCATGTTTGAAATGTGTGTTTTTTTTATATGTAGTCTTGCCCTCTTGGCTCACAGCCTTGTCGTGGTTGTGGGCCAAATTGGCACCAAATTTATTTAACTAGAAGTGTCATGTTAGTTATTGCTCAATCCTCAAATAAAAGTGCTTGTGCAGCGTTCAACTTTAACCACTGACTTTGTATTAATTTGACTCTGAAATGGGGCAGTAGATTCTGAAATGTAGACTGCTGATTATTAGCTTATTGATATTTTTCTGTTGCGGACTCGCATGTGGGCTTTAAAGCTTCAGAAGAGCAGAGTTCTAGATGGAATGAACTAAAACATGTGAAATTAGTTGCATGCCCCTAAAAGTGGAAAAATGTACTTTTTGGAGGACTGGGATGAAACTAAAAGAACACTCACAATGTTTGCAGCAATTTGAATTTTGGGGGCATCGTAACTGACGTTTCAGGTGAACTATTCCTTAAGGCCTGGTACACCTGAGGCCATGTGTCCCACAAACCTGCATTTTTGAAGTTACTGCTAAAGGCACTACTAAAAAGTTGTGAAATGAACTTCAGGTCTTCAGGGGAAAATTGCTCAGATTTTCTCTGAAGGTGTTTGTACTGATTTCTATAGCAAACCTTGTTGGCTAATTTGCTTTGCCTGGATGTGCATGCAGACCGGTACAAGGTCAAGTTGTAAGAGGTGTAAATACAAAAATTGTCATGGCTGACAGATTGTTTCCTGAGACTGTTATGAATGACACACAACCCTTCTGTTGGTCTGGGACTGTGAGACTTCAGGTCACAGGACGACTGAACTGAGTTGGCCTCTTTCAAAAGCCGAGTGACATTTGTTTGTTCTACAACTCGGAGCCTGATAAACAGACCCACCTCCCTTATTGACTGACATGCTTTATTAGTTTCAATTCTGTCATGCTTCTGGAGTAACATTCAGTTTAATCACCAGTTATCTGCAGTGGCACACACAACAGCACAATGCCATCCTCTGAGTTTATGTGCAATTACAAAGAACCCATTTTCTTGCTGTTCAGCTGGGGAACAAATGAAAACCGAGCACTTAGATATTTGGTTCGGGGGATGCAACAATAATAAAAATGCATAAACACAAGCTGCTATGCTTTGCTGCTGATATGGAAATGCTTCCCATTAACTGCAGTTTCCATTCAGCATCTCTGGGGAGAACAAAGGATAATCAAACCTTATGCGGCGCCGTTAACTTCAAGCCTCTAAACCCACGGCAAACCTTAAGCCTATAAAGCCGTGGTGTGTCCGAGTGGGGGCCCACTGTGAAAACAAATATTGAACATAATTTGGTTGCTCAATATTGTGCGATTGAGCCCCCCCCCACCCTCGAGCAGTCTTTCACGTGAAATCAAATTTGCGCTCTGATTAAATTTCCTGCATTTTTTCCCCCTCATTTGCATAATCACAAGCAGAGCTCTAATGGCTGTGAATGAAAACGCATGGTAATCTTTGGGTCTGAGGCTCAAAAAAAGAAAGAGCAGTCTTTCTAGTGTGACCAAAAAAGAATGGTATGAAAAATGCAGGTTGCAAATGCACACGAGCCATTTTCATACCGAGTGATTCAGCATTCATCTTCATTACGGCGATTGATATGGCAAAATGGATTTTTCAGCAATTCCTGCAAACCCATTATGTATTGTTTCAGTGATCAATATGTCGCTCTGTAAACACTAAGATGGAGGGGGCGGTTGTTTTATGAAAAGAGTATTACTGAGGCCTTGTGGTGGAGCCGAGGCCTGGATTATCAGCTTAAATAGAGTTGGAGGGAATATCTACTTCTAAAGTATCTTTGAGCAAGGCATTGTGATGATTTATCCATGGCAGCTGCCTCCAGCACTGGTGTAGGAATATGCAGAAAGCTTCCCTGTGTGTGTGCTTCGTGTAATCCTTCCCAATGCATTCGCCTCTCCAAGGCCACTGCCGAAACTTGCCTCATGAAATAAGCAACAGAGAACAAAGGATAACCAGACAGCCACAGAAGACATTCTGGTATTTCACAGAATAAATACGTCCTCTGATTTAGCCTAAGAGGTTGTAGACACCATATCTGATGTTAATGATTCAAAACATGCCCAAATTATGCATTTAAATTATTACTAGTCATATGAGAAGACGCAATCGGAGCGAGAGGAGGATTTCTTCATGCATTCCACAATAACATCTATCATTCATTTATCGTGTCAAATATGAATTGAGCAGACTTTTCACCACAAATCTTCCTCTGCTTGCCAAAATGCGAGGCCCTGGATCGCAGCACAGAATGTGTTGATGATTCTAATCATAATGCATGAAGCAGATTAGCTCAACAAGATTGTATAAATCACTCATCATTATAGTCCTAACTTCAGCAAAATGCACGTCTGAGCTGATTTGCATTGCATAATACATCTAAAGCACAAACAGCCCAAAAAAAACCAAACTTAGATTAAGCCTCATATTGCTAATGAGCCCATGCCGGAAATATGATTTGATCATTAACAACAAAGCGTCTTCCTCTGCCAGCCACCACTTTTCCTTATGATCTGTTTTTCCTCTGTCAAAGCAAAAAAAAAAACAACACTTGCACAACAATCACTTAGTCAGTGTGATTCCTAAATCGATTTACAGCCACTGATGTTATGCATCATTCCACTGCTAATCTCACTTCCTCGTCCAATATACTCATGCGACCTCGAGGCGGCCGCAGAATTAGCTTTAGTTAATGGATGAGTATTAATCCCTCTTAGTCACAACAAAATTAAGGAATAATACGGCCATGAATATTTCAGCTACACTGCAGCAACACAGGAATCTGCTCGCACAATCTGCCCTGGCTTGCAAAAAAAGAATTGGCGATTACATACATTATTAATGCTTCATCATAAAATTCATATTTCGCACCAGCTGAACGGGAGCTGGGGAGTGAAAATCCAATGAGCAGTCAATACTATTTCAAACTAACTTGCTGAACACACAGAACAGAGAGAAATGGCCTCTAAAACATCGGCGCTCATTGAACCGTGCTTTTGTTCTGCTTTTATCACTCTGTCTCCGAAGGTAGCGCATTCTTATTAGATCCCTTAAAAATAGATGTGAACCTTCCAAGTCAGTGAGCTCTCGCAGCCTCCCCCTGGAAGTTTTAATTAGAACACCAGTCACTCGTGTTATCGTTGATTCAAGAGGGCCGCTTCCACATTCCTGAGCTGCCCACTTCATGACGGGATCAGAGGCCTGCAATGAGTGGACGGCATGTAGTTCTGCTGCAGGACTGAGGAGGTTTAGTTTGGGTTCTTAGGTTCTTTTCTTTGGCCCTTTTTTCCCTTTCATTGTGTTTATTATGCTCAGATGAGAAATTGCATGTAAATTCTTAATCTCGAGTTTAAGCCTCACTTTAAAAGGTCAGTTCACCCAAAGTAAAGATTTCTACCTGAATTCAGTTTCTCTCATTGTTCAAACTCATCAGCAGCTTCCAAGTTAAGCCAATGTTCCCCTGAATGATCCAGCTACATCTCTAAACACTCATTTTGGGAACCACTTTTTTCCAAAGAAATAGTCTTTAACCAGATGAATGTGGACACTGTCGCAGGAGGAGAAGCGGGTCAATGTATTGTTTTGTAATTGTGGTGACTCTTTAACAGCATTAAATGACCGAACACATATGCCTTAATGTTGTCTGCATTAGCTGAGTCCAGATGCCAGATGTATATTATTCAAGTCCTGATTTCATTGGCTTTATTGGTGCACTTTGGTCGCCCGCTCCTCTCTCTCCAAAATGACCACGTTGCCTCGGTGGAATCACAATGCACTAATGACATCTGGCTAGTGGAACATCACGGGTGACTTTCATCTTCCAGCCAGTGGCCATCATTACTGTAGGTTTTGTTTGGCACTCTCATTCATTCAGGAGAGCAAAGAAGGGAGGGAGGGGTCCTCATGGCTTTAAATGAACTGACCTGTAATTGCACTATGCTGCCCCCTGTTGAAAGAACCGCTCTGCATGTTGTGTTTACATCCTGACTGAGAGGAGTGACATGGTGTTTTGTCCAGATTTGAAGACAGCATGGGCAACTAAACATGAGCCTGATCCACGCTGAGATGTCACAGAAGGTTTGTTTACTCCTGTGAAGTTTGCAACTGTGGAAGTAAACAGACCTTTTAATTCTAAAAAGATGCAAGATGTTATTTTCTGCATATAAATGATTACAGATTTATGCATACCTGTATACCTGAATGTTCCATTTATTAAACCCATTTCAGCTTGTGCCAATGTGCTGTTATGAAGAAAAAAAACTGTATTATAATTAACTGCACATCATAATACAAGCTGGCTATTTGAATCATCCTGTGCAGGTTAGCATGTCCAGTAAATGGAGCAGTAAACCTCTCCAGCATGAGGAAACATAAAACCATGAGGGTTTGCTTAACAGGTTTGCCTCATATTGATTCATCTCTGTCATAATAGGATGCATCAGCACACATCATTTCTCCCAGGGCACTGATCCTGTGGCTGCTGCCTGGAACAAAGGCTGCTGGCACACAAGGGGTTAAAGTGTGTTGATGATATTCAGGCACAGTGATTAACGATATTGATTCAAGAAACACGGGCAATTGTAATGTTTTACTACCAAGGGGGAACAAAGAGCCAAGCTATCCACCTCTAATTGATTGAAATAATGTAATTAACCACCATAAGGCTTTTGTGCGTAAAATGGTGCCATTGCGCACTTGTGGCCAAATCATTAACTACTTTCTTTTTTCTTTTTTTTTCTTTTTTACAATGAAAACGCCTAAGTCCACAACCACCAGCATGATGATTGATGTGGACAAAGGCAAGAAAACAAGCCTGTCCAAATGTGGCTCTGAAGAAAGGGAGGGTGCTTTCCAACCTGATCACAAACTTGGTTGTGGAGGTTTTGCGCGCCCCGCCCTCCTGCTCCTTATAACCAGAGAGCCTGTTTGGAGGAGGCTCAAACATAAGAGGAACACTGGAGACCGCGTCGCTGTGCATGAACCATTCCTGGAGGCGAACTCTGGCTGCAAAGACTTTCAGGATTACATTTGCCTATTTCACCGCGAGCAGAATAAGAAGAGAGCAGAAGCGGCCATGGATTTTCTCAATCACAACTATTTGAATGCGCGCAGCCCATATGACTACACTTTTAATTTCTGGAACGACTATCTGGGGCTCACAACGTTGGTAACGAAGAATAATAAGCTCAGCATGCCCCAGAATCCAAACTCCATCACCGAGTCCCTGAAGGCGACCCTGGGTTTGGATGATTCCCCCGCGTGTCCGTGCGTAATTGCGGGCGCCGTTGGAGAGGGCGGCCACCTGGACTGCTGCTGCCCGTCCGGGAGCCCCCCGCCGGCCTCCATCCTGGACCTGAAGGAGCGCTTCTCCATCCTGAGCCCCTTCCAGAGCCAGCTCGGCCTGCAGCCCGAGCGGGAGGTGGGCTTCGGGGGCAGCTTTTCGGGTTTCGACCTGTTCGGCGTGGAGAGGAAGATGCGCAAACCCGCGTCCAGGAGCAAGCAGGAGCCCAAAATCTGCGTCTTCTGCAGAAATAACGGAGCTCCCGAGGAGGTGTACGGCTCCCACGTCCTGAAGACCCCGGATGGGAGGGTGGTGTGTCCCATCCTGAGGGCTTATACCTGCCCCCTGTGCAGTGCCAACGGGGACAATGCCCACACGATAAAATACTGTCCCCTGTCAAAAGACCAACCATCCCAGCGACCACTGAAGGGAGGGAGGGCTGTGGGTGGTAAGAGGATGAAAATATTCTAAACAGACACGACTATAAAAGTAAAATTGAAATTGCACTGAACAATTTTCCAGATGACTGTTTTGATTTAGCCTTTATTCCCAGTTTCATAAACATATTGATTTTATCTTTTTGTTGTTCCCCTCTAAGATCTCTTATATTTTTATAGTTCTTTTATCCACATAGAATAATTTTATGCTTTATACATTGGATTTATTTTTCTTGCTAGTTTGTAGTCATTTGAGCGTGTGCATATAAATACATGTATCAATAATGAATAAATCTAAAGGAGAAAAAAAAAGTATTTTGGTCATGTAGGGAAACACACTGACATTGGCAAAAGGGGATGAATGTCATATTTCTACCAAGTATTTTTGTAAGGTGAGCTAAGCTCGCTGGGATTTTTCTTTCTCGTCTTAGAAAACCAAAGTTATGTTTTGCCATTAAAGAAGCTCAAGAATGTGTCATTAATGAGTGCTTGTGTGCGTCTGACTGGAGGAGCAACTCTTTTGATCCCATCTGCCTGCCTAAAAAACTCCACAGCATATTTTCCAACTTGCTCTAAAAGTTGACATTCAATCTGAGAGGAAGGAAGAAAAAGAAAAAAGAAACAAAGACAATGTGGCCTCTGTTTAGAGCTCATATTCTCTGGGGAACATTATAATCAATTGTTGCCAAGCCAAACCTCTTTTCCAATCCTATGTGATGAGAACCTTATCTGACTTCACAAGCAGTCAGAAATGAGAGATACTAGCCTACATTTCCTTATGTTTACATTCCCAAATGAGGGCGACACACTGGATTTCTTTTCTCTGTCAGGTCTCTCTTTCTCTCTATGATGTTTGTTTTTTTTTAAATTTTGTTTTGTTTGCCCTGACAGTTTATTCATCAAGTGGAGTGAGTCCCATCTACCTTTCACTCCTCCGAGCGTGGGGTGAAAAAAGAGCAAATGAATGTCAGTAAACAACACGTTATCCCATTATTTGTTTTCTGAAGAATCCAAAAAAACAAAACAAACAAAAAAAAAATGCAAAAACGTTGTGAATGTATGATTGAACGTGTCATTTGCAGGACTGCACATTTCTGACAGTTTTGTTTACCAAAGGAAATACAATTGCATTGAAGAAAGAAGAGAGATTTGCTGTATTGTATATAAAGTGATGTTTATTCAGTATTTTAACATTACAAGTGACTTCAGAGGGCGCTACCTCAACAGGATTTTGTACTTACATGTAAAATGTCAACAGCAGTTTATTGATATAGTGCTGCCATTTATAATAAGGGTTTTGATAGTATTTTTGATCTTTGTATAACATAATTGTATTTTCATTTTGTTGCATTTAACATTATGGAAGTGAATTTCCAAGAAGCTATAAGCATTGCTCACCAAAAGGTGATTGTCTGTACATAATGATTATACCCATACTTTTTAAAGTTTAGTTGTTCAATGTTACATTCTTGAGAGTGTGCAAGAGAGTGGATATTGAAAAAGGCTGAATAAATTTGCCACTTTTAACAGAGGTTTTTTGATTAAATGAATAATAGAAAAAGAGACACTGTTGAACTTTGTTATTTATATTTTACCACAATTTCCTGTATGCTGCTGTGCAGAATAACAACATATGAATCCACTAGAGAAATAAAAACTTATCAAATATTTGGATCTATGTGGTCATGTTCTTCAGTTGGTTTGACTGAGTACACAAACCCCTTTTTAAACAGAAAAGCTGTGTTGAGTCTGAAGTGACTGTTTTTGCTGTCTGATTCAGTGATTTTGCAGATTAACTTATTAAATCAAGCAAGAAAGTCGACTCCAAACACGTTCACAGGAATGTCCATGCTTTCTCTAACTGACTAACACAAAGACAGTATGTGGATCAACTCAAGTCTCTAACAAGAGAGAAACGTCTCTTTAACCTTTGGACAAACTCGAACTGATCTTCTGCTCTCGTATCTGAAAGATTTGTCTCTGAAGGACAAACACAGTGCCACGGTTGTTCGCGGTTGTTTAGGGAGGTCTGCCCACACAAGAATGTCTTGGCTTATGCCTCGCCATTCAAACGGATCATGTTTGCACTGAAGTGGATTGAATAGCTGGCCCTCGCGGCCTTCTCCGCCTGCCATCTGTGGAATGGCTGCTGCAGACATATTAAGGGGGCTCAAAACAGGCAGGAAGCTTCGCTGCTGCTATTTGTTTTTTGGGGAAAAAGTCAGAGCCGTGCGCAGTCGTGCAGCTGTGTGAGCTCGTAACTTACTGCAGCAACTCGGTGTCTAACAAACGTCCCAGCAATGAGGGAAGAATAATTAGAGTAAAACCATGATGAGTGCATGAATGACTCGACTGTCTGCACGGCAAAACCAGCCCAGACGTTCATAATTGCTGCTGATGCTGAGCATACAGTACAAAAACACATCATGTAGACTGCACATGCATTAGCCTCAGGCATCCGGCTGTTGTCATCCACACCTTGGCTGTTCCTGCCTCCTTCTCCCCCCCCCCCCCCCTCCTCTGTCTTCATGCATGCTCTCCAGCTGAGGCTGCGGCATTAAAAATGGATGACTACTAAGTGCAACAGGGATTTATCTCTGTGAGAACAGTGGTGAAAAAGCCTGGCGGGCTAGCGTTTCATGCAAACACAGTCAGCTAACAGGTCTTATTCCCTCTACGCCTCAGCCTCCATTAGCCACTCTGCAGACAGGGCCCATGTAATCTATTTAGTTGCACCATTTATGAGATATGTATCTTTCATGATCATATAATATGTCTGAGCTGGCTGTTTTTCTTCAATATACATTCTGTGTGCACAACAGATCTCTCTGCAGAGCTTGGCCCAGCGCGAGGCAGGTTTGTTTCAGGACCAGATGTGAGGCAGCAAAGTTCTGCCATTCGCTGCGAGTTCTTAAAAAACATGAGCCGAGCGAGGAAAACGTTTTAATTAAAGGGCAGCGTTATCGCTCAGGTGTTGACTCGGAGTTGTTATCAGGCAGAATGAGGCAGCAGGATCCCTGATGGCAGGTGATTAAGATTTAGCTAATGCTCTGCAGCAATAGTTAGTCTTTGCTGTTAATGTGATTTAGAGGATTCATTAATTCTCATTGCTCAACATCAGGGAGGCTGCACAGAATGTTTAAACTGCTTTACTTACTGTCCACTAGATCAATGGTTCCTAAACTTTCCGACAGGCTCAGGAACTCCTTTGACAGATGGGAGATCTTCATGGTTTTGCTGGATGATATTTCTCTGCAGAGAAAACTGTCTTTGTTTGATCCATCACTGCACCTGGGAACCGGTTCAACATGAAGTTATCCTGGAATTGTCTGTTTAGCTTTAGTCTCTTTTTTCAGTGCTGTCATCTGCCAAACATTTGAGTAGAAGAATTTAGAACAACATATGCATTACTTTTTGTTTTTTATCAGCTTTTCTTAGTAGTTTTAATGCAGTTCCCTGTAGGTTTTTGTGCAACCCAGTCTCACAGCAGCTCACCAAACAGTCACAAGATTTAATTTATTGGGGTCATGTACTTGGGCATGAATTGTCCATTTATCTTGTGACGCTAAGCACAACCTTCAAAAGAAAAAAATTAATGAAATTTTAAAAATCACCCTCCTTTTCTAACCTCAATCAAAGTGAATCCTATCGATTAAAATGTGTGAAAGATCTTTTCCCAACCTTAACCAAAGTACTGCTGTTTCCTAGAACGAACCACAGACTGAACACAAAGGCCAAATGTTGTGTTTTAATCACCCAAGCAAACATGGTGCAGACATGAAAAATAGTTGGGCTGACTGTCACGTGTTCATGCCCATATACATGAAGCTTATAGGTTAAATTTGTTCTGTTTCAAAAGTGCTGCAAAACTTTGTTGTTTCGTGTCAATAATTACACTATCAGCATCGCAGCAAATTCAAACTGTGTGATTATTTTCTCCATAAATGCAAATATATACATATATAATCATAATTACTACTGTTTCAACTGAGCGGAGACACCCTGCAGTCTCTCCATGTACCACCTGGTACTTTAACTGAAAACCACTCAATAGATCACTAGACTCTGTAGTCTGACAATGATGCTTTGTTTTTCTTCTCTTGACCTTTTACTGACCTCAGGTGTCAGATTTTAGATTTAAGGGCCATTTCTCATACAATGAAATGTTGCAGTGGTCTATGTCTTTCCTGGATGCTTTCTTATACTAAATGATATTGCCCACCCTAAAATGACTAAATCAAACAACAGGATTTGAAAACCTCTTTTTCATTGACCTGCATAACAACATGAAAGACAAAGAATTCTGATAATAAGTTAGTGATATAGACAGTGAATTTATTTGTCACATCAGTACCTAGAAAAGACTTGTAATAATGATGCACAGATCGCATCATTGTTGCAGTGATCATATATAAATATTTAAAATATTTGTGTTTTAGTTGCTCGTTTAATGAAGACGATAGAAAAAAATGCAGTTCACAACCAGCTCCTCTGTTCATGGTGCAATAGAGCTGAAACATTCAAACCTAGTGTGTGTGCTTCTTCAGGCAGGACAAAGCAAATACTAAAATGGCTCGGCTAAATGACCTAATGGCCCATTTGCATAACATCCTTCTCTTTCATTGACCCACATGACAATGGCGTGGAAGGCTGATAATAAGTTACAGATCGGGAGAATTCATTTATTGGTCCCATCATTTCCCAGAATACACTTGCAATGAGGATGCCCCTGTCGCCTAGCAACTCCTGGAGATAAAATTGGACAGCAGCTGAGCATGAAAGTCATTCCACAGAGCGGGGTAAAGAGGATACCATCTTTAGCCCTCACATCAGATGGCTTATTGGTGATTTGGTGCAGGTTTGATTGTAAAATTGGAAGAAAAACATCTTGAAAAAGGTTTTTGGCACAGATGCATTTTCAACACATTACCGCCCCCTGTGGTGATGAGCGGAATTACAAAAACATGAATACCTGTCTTCTGACACTTCCTATACTCAGTGTTATTCAAAGCCTCTCATGTGGAAGGAATCATAATGACGAGTATGGTGTTATTGAACTCTCCGTCAGCATCGCCGCGCTGACCATTCGCCGAGCTCTGCGATAACAGCTCCGTCCCCGCGAGGGCAGATCACAGCTTTGATGCCGTAATTGAAATTTCACAAAGGATTTATTTGAAACCAAAACTCGTTGCTGTTTAAGTGAGGCAGACAGGTTATTAAGCTTCTTTCACAGCATGATCAGCTTATTTCTCAGTGGCTGTTTCGCTGCTGCAGATGTACTGTCAGTTGGAATAATCCTCCAAGTCGCTGGTGCGTATCCATAGATCTGCACTGCAAAAAAAAAAAAAAAAACAACATCAGATAATCTCAGCGTTTATTCACTGAGCTTTTAGAGTGCGCTTTCTTAAAAAGTTCTGCATCTGAAACAAACACTTGTGTGTCTGGTTTCAGTCACAGCCTGGCTCCGGGCTTCCTCAGCTTATCCCCTATTATTGGCATATTCTTAGCCAGTACATAAAAATAAAACAAGACAGCAGGGGGCTTGTTTTCTGTTCATATCTGTGCCTCTTGGTATTTATATTTAGTTTCAGGCCTTCAATTTCCTCCAGACGTCGTCTTTCAAACAATACCGTCTTATGTGGATAAAAGATTTCTCTGGGCTGTGATGATGAATCCAGCTGAAAGGAGGCAACAGGAAGGAGGTTACTATTTATTATATTTACTTATAGCATCCTTATTTAAAAGTGCTCATCGTTGCCACTCATTCGCTACATTGCAACGTCTTAAACTGCAGCAGAGAAGCAGGCTTTCTGTTTGCAACTGATGCCTTTTACCAGTGTTACAAGTGTTACATCCCAGTATGCAGAGATAATCAAGGCTGCTTGACATAACAGGAGACACAACCCTGCTGAGAGTCGACAATAAACCAGCTGACCAAAACAAGAAAAAAGAATTTATATAAGAATGCTGTTTTTGAGCCCTGAAAAAATATAATTTCCTGTTTTTTCCTTTGCTGGGATTTGTTGTTCCTGATGTTGCCCTAGAACGAAAAAAAAGGAAGAGAGGCTGAGAGACAAGCTCTAACCCTGGCTATTTTCTCAACCCTGCACACCCACCAATCACTGCATGTAATGGCTGTGTTTGCTGGATTGTAGGTTTTTGGAAAGTTGCGACACACACACACGCCCCCCTCAATTCCAACATTTTAAAGGTGTGGGAGGAGGTGGGTGTCACACACTGTTTGGTGATCCGGCAGGCGTCAAGTCTGACCCCTTAAATTGGCTTGATTTTTCAGTTGGCACTTTGCTGTCAACTGTTCACAGCTGAAGAAAAAGTGTGTTGGTGAAAGAGCTTCAAAACACCACAGGAAATACAGAGCAAGTATTCAAACTTTGGAAAAACTGCTTTTTAAATCCATGAAGTTTTTATATAATGTTCTCCTTTTTCCTTTGGTGTGACTCATCATGTGGATCATACAGTGTGCTGTGCTGGATATGGCCACTCATTTAATAGTGTTTAGTTGTTTGCTCAATGGCTGAAGCTCAGGGTCGTCAATAAAACGTCTCTGTATAATATTACACAGGCCAATAGCTTCTCTGAGAAGTTTCCAGTCGTGTGTCTGAACATGTAAATGTGCCGCAGCTGCTTTCAATGACACACACACACACACACGCACACACACACACAGGCTTATATGGCAACTGATGTAATGAAGTTAGGATGGTATTACTTCTTGAGTCATGATCACATGATGGCACATTTGCTGGTTGTTATACAATATACAATCTGCAGTGCAGTGGTAGGATGTAACTAAGTACTGTTACTCAAGTACTACACTTATTTTCAAATTTGAGTTACTTTACATGAGTATTTTCCTCTCATGCCACTTTATTCTTCTGCTCCACTACATTTCAGAGACATATTGTTCTTTTTACTTCATTGCATTTATCTGATAGTTGTAGTTACTTTCTAGATTAAGATTAAGTACAGCTGAAAACAGTTGATCTGGTGATTGACAGAAAATTAATTAGCAACCGTTCTAATTATCATTTCAGTCACTTTTTCATTCAAACATGGTTCCAGCTTCACAAATATGAAGATTTGCTGCTGCTTTTGTTTTTAATTATTATTAATTCAAATTAATTTTTAAAAAAGAATTTTGAACAAAGCATTGTTTGGGCTCTGGGCAGCTGTGATGCTATTTCACAAAGAAGCTTCACAAACCAAACAATCCGTCTAGTAATTGGGAAAATAATCAGCATAATCCTTAATGAAAATAATTATTTGTTGATGTCTTATGTAAAACAGCTAAAAAAAAACAAGCGAGTAAGAAAACATTGGACATTTTTCTGAATTGAGATCTTGAGCATTTTAAGTGCTTCTTCCTGATTACTCATATGTTCACATTTTCAATGCAAGACTTGCTTTTAACATGTTGCTTTTAACAGTATTTCTACAGTGTTTTAGTAGTACTTTTACTTAAGTAAAGGATCTGCTTACTCCCTCGACTGCTGCTGCAGTGCAGCTCTGCAGAACTCGACGTGAAAAGACAAACTTCTGACATTCATCACGCACAGTGAGTTTTTCTTTTAATAACAAGTCGAGATTATTCAGAAAAAAATATTTTAATTAAAGGGCAGCATTATCAGTCAGGTGTCGAGCAGTTATCACGAGCATAGAGGCAACGGGATCCCCTCCGGCAGGCGATGAAGATGAAGCTGAACGCTCTGCAGCAGGAGCTGGATTGACTGAGAATTCATTAATTCACACATCATGACTGATACATGGAATATTCCCTGTTTGAATCTCCGCAGTTACTCTGCACTAGATTAACTTTTCAATCTTAAAGTGGTGGCGGTGGTTTTTTGTGGCTGACCTTTTCGTGACCTCAGGTGTCAGTTTAAGCTTTGAGGAACAAAACTGTCACCTTTCTCATACTATCATCACACTGTGTTGTTGCTGTTTGCCGCCTCGTAGTTTTCTACTGATTATTGCTGAGCTAAAACGGCCCATTTTCATAGCATGCTGCTTTTTCATTGACCCGTGTGATAACAGTGTTGAAAGCACATAATAAGTTACAGATCTGGAGAATTCATTTATTGGTCCCATCATTTCCCAGAATACACTTGCAATGAGGATGTTCCTGTCGCCTAGCAACTCCTGGAGATAAAATTGGACAGCAGCCAAGCATGAAAGTCATTCCATAGAGCGAGGTAAAGAGGATACCATCTTTAGCCCTCACATTATGGCCCGGCGCTGATTCGAAGCCATTTATCTGCAGCGAATTTTGAGAAGAAAAAAAAAAAGTTGATCTGCATGTAAATATTATTGCGAGATTGATAATAAAGATATGCCTGCAGGGCTGATGTGGACATGATGTTGGGGAAAGGGTCCAAGTGTAACAGATGGATTACTTCTGTTATATAAACTGGCTTAACTGAGCACAAGGTGTGAGTTCAAGCTCAGTTCAGCGCTTTAGCTCCATCGACCATTTTTGGACCGAGCGCTAAACATATTATTAAAGCGTCTGGAAAAACAGCTGAACAAGCACCGGAGATGTTCTTATGTAAGAAATGTGTTTGACTGAACTTTCACTGTTAAATTAGGCGGAAAGTAATATTTGTCTCTGTAACATTTCTGAACTATAAAGATAACTATAAACTATAAAAAAAACTAAATCGCAGTAAGAAAATGATCCTTTCTCATCTCATTGATCATCACATAGGTGCTGTATTAAAGGGTCTTTCTTTCTTACTGTCTTTGTGGCAAAGACAGACGAAACTCCAAATCCAAACTCAGTTTTGTTTTGCTTGTTGATGGGATAAACTGTGATAAACAACATACAAACTGGAATTTAAAGATATATGTGTGTGCTGAGATGTACACCTGCCCAAAGCTGAACAATTGGTGAGAAACATGTGATTCATGCTTTGCATCACATCCTGTTAGTCAAAATTGATTCAAGTACATCAATTGCTAGTTTGCTGTAGAGACAGTAGTCAGGTCCCATTTCCATACTAAAACCAATTTTAAGCACTTTTTAAGTATGTAGTTTATTCTTATTGGAAAAGTGACAAAATGAAATAAACTTTAAAAAAAAAAAAGTTGATTTTTTTCCGTGAGCTGCTGGAGCTCACAGCTGCTGGATCCCAGGTGGGAGTGAGACAGGTGCAGAAAAATCTACAAAAAATGAATAAATAAAAATAAATATTTGTTGTTTTTGACAGAAGATATTGGATCACTGACAGCGTAATTTTTCTGTTAGCACAAACGATTCTTGTACACTAACTGCAAAAATGCACTGTGACAATTGCATATATTAGGATCTAATATGGAAGTGTGGAAGTTTACCATGAAAATCCACATATAGTACATAATGTATACTACTAGATTGAACTGGGAGAAGGACACACTTTTATGATTGTTTTGAGTTTGTCAAGGTTGGTCACTTCCAAGAATAACTCTGAGCACAGCCTCTTCAGCCAGAATAACTGAAAACACCTGTGACAGTTTATGAGACACTTTCAGGTGGTTGTAAATCACCGACAGCCTCAACACCAGCAAATTTGTTTTCAAGCACTTGCTATTTTTTTTGCCCCACAATTTGTTTTCATTCATATCTACTTAATTCTAGTCGACAAAATGTTCATTAAAAATGGCCCGGGGCTGTTTTTTTGCGATTGTGTTGCTACATTGATCACCGTCCAAGTGGCAAATTGATCTGTTTTCTATCTTTTCTTATTTAATAATGCAGTGGATTAAAAGTGCCAGAGGGTGGTCTTCTCCGCTCACTTGAGATTGTTTCTGGGTGAGACCGACGAGAACGCTCCTATAGGTTTCAGAAACGTACGAGATTTATTTCTCCGTGGGCGGGAGCGATCGATAGCAGCTCGGCTGGCGGTTCGACCCAACTGTTAACTGAACGCTGTCCTGCAATAATGGCTGCTTTATTTGGATTAGTGCATAAATTGTGTCTGTGTACTGCTCGAGGGAAGAGCTCTACAACACATCAGCACCAAAGCAGCATGAAGCATGGAAGCAAAGATGACACTGTTGTGAGTCAGTGAGAAAGTTTTGGATTTCCATGCGAGTTTGCAGGAACAAGAGAAACAGCTGCTTTGTTGATGGATGTTCAGTGGATGATGCGTTTCGGAACTTATCTATAAGCTTTTTAATAAGTTCAATGTTTGCAGTATTTTTCCTTGAAGTTAAAGTTACAGGGAGGGAGAAACAAGATGCATTCCTTAAAAATCTGTGCAAACTTTAATTTAAAAAAAAAATCTGTTTCTGAATTTGAACATAGATCAACCACCACTGGTCATTTGGTAAAGCATCATCCAGGAGGCTGGAACTACAGAGCTGACACCTGAGTGACACAAATCAAAGCCAGTGCAATGTCAGGAACATCTCTGGAAATTAAAAAAAATACTCAATGGACACTCAGATTTGATACTGGTAATAACGCAGAGGAGCAGATTTGGACAGACACTGTACTTCATTTGTTCCTATAAACACACGACAGGTGCTACTAAGAAGAGGCTCATTCATCGAAGGGATCACAGCAGCAGCTAAGGCCCAACGATCCAGTGGGTTTGCAGTGCTCTGCACAGTTAATGTGTTTTTGTCAGTGGGAAAATTCCAGCTCTGCACCGGGTCCCATGTGGTTGTGGTTTGGGTGAGAGGCACAGTAATGCGTTTGTGACGCAAGAGGGAGGAAATTGCAAAAGCTTCCTGCACAACTGTGCTTTTGTACCACTTCCACGTGGATACCGGGCCAGTCAGCAGGCAAACAAGACCTCTGCCACTCGGATTGGAGGGCAGGACGACGGTGCAACAGCACAACCCGCAGGCTGGAAGAGGAAGTTCACCAGCTTCATGGAAACGGGAATTTAATGCAGCTGCACCTTTAGATGGATGTAAACACAAACAGAGCTGTTGTGATGTGGTAGAACATCTGAATTTAGGGGGAATGGATCTGGGGGACATTTTAGGTCAAAGTCAAATCTGATGATGGTGCAAAATAGGCTGAATAGCAGTGGAAAAACATCAAAATACTAAACTTAAAATCATCACTTTTCTCTGGAATTGTTAAACTTCCTAACAACAAATAATAATTGAATAATACTATCACACAGTGACTTTAAGGAAAGTTGCATTTTACTGGTGTTTTGTTATCACTTTTTAATTTGTGCATATTTTCCAACTAATTTTAATTAGTAAATGTTCTTTTCTCAATATGCTGGAAGAGGTGGCACACTGTGTTTTTCCTGCCATATAGTACAAATGATCATAATATACAGTGTCAGCAGGAGGCGCACCACAGGTGGAAAAAGAAGTGGAAAAGTAATTCTGGGCTTAAACATTATTCAGAGGTTTTCCGCTCAGTGTCTACAGTGTAGATGACGCTCTGATCGATGATTGGAGTAAAGCTCTCACATCAAAATTCAACTCACATCTTGAAATATAGCTACATTTTCTCCTGAAGAAGGAAAGTTATGACAAGGCTCGGAGTTTGCTCGAACCCAAATACGCGACAATGAGACCGGAGCTTCAAAATAAAAGTCTTTATTGACGAAAAGGCAAAACTCAAAATCACTCTAAGGAGGTAAGTAGAAAATGTACTAAACTGAAAATCACTCTAACAAGGAGAACTGGAAAACTTACTAAACAAAGTAACGAACACAAAATCACTCAGACTGGGCTGAGGCAAAACAAGACGAGAAAAACACGTAACACGAGGCGTGGGTTGACGGACCATACAGATAGGACAAACTGGCACAGGACAAGGGAAGACGCAGACATTATATACCCAAGGTAATAGGGGACAGGTGGAGACAATCAGGGCGGGGCAGACAATCACACTGGCGGGAAACACAGGAGGAAGTGCAAGTTACCTGAAACGAAAGAGGAGATGGTTACCAAAATAAAACAGGAAGTGACGATAAACATGAGACAAGACGTCATGCAAAAAGTAAACTTAACACTTCTTTTTGGACATGACAAGTTATACACACTACACACATCTCACACTAAAGGAATCTACATTA
Organism: Centropyge bicolor; assembly: GCA_037975185.1. Taxonomy (NCBI): domain Eukaryota; kingdom Metazoa; phylum Chordata; class Actinopteri; family Pomacanthidae; genus Centropyge; species Centropyge bicolor. The sequence goes on from JBBMOC010000026.1 coordinate 6,157,792, forward strand.
ACTTTGACATTTTTTGTAACTGGAACTGTGACTGTGTTTGAATGTTTCAAATATTTTGAATATTTCATTGCACTAAATGGAGTTTGCTGTATCTAACTTGGACAACTGACTATGGATATTATATGTAACTGTAATTAAAGGAATATAAATTTCCAAGAATGTAAAACAACAGCAGGTGAAATACATGAGGTAGATCAGCTTTCTGTACAGTAACCATGTAGAGATGAATTACTGGTAGTTAAACTTGATGAAGATCCATCACTAATCAAAATGTTGGTATTTGATGAGAATGACATGTTTGAGTGCAAAAAGCAAAAGTTAATGTAATGAATGAAGTTACCTGTAAGATTTGTGGATTAATAGTTTTATCGGGGTGAAGGTCAGGAACACATTTTACCCCCAACTCACCAAGACTTGAATCTGTTTAGTGTGTTATGAATCCAAAACAAAATGAGTTTTTACAGTGCAAATAAAATTTAGTTACTATCAAATTTGGCTGACCATGCAAAAAGATTTCTAATATTTAAAAGGAGGAAACAATGTCAAACTGTGACACTATTAAAGGTAGAGTAAGTTGGTCTGGAGAAACATTGCTGGTATTTGAACTCAACACCCAAACAAAATGAACCTCCTAAGTTCATGAAAGCTCAGTTCAGTTTAATGTTTATGTAAATGAGTTCAGCCCATCTCAGCTGTATATTACATGAGCAAAACACAGGAGCACTTAATGTTCCTCACCTGTCAGCAGAAACAGCTCAGCCTCCACATCAGTCTTCATGCTCTCAGCTCTCTGAGGTCTCTGCATCCATCCAGCTACAGTTCACAGAAAACAAAAACAAACTCTCCTTTTCACTTCTTTTCATTTTAATCGCAGGGGAGTTTTGGTCAGGAGTGACAGCCATTGAGAATCTGCCATCTGCCCACATGTACTTTACTCCAAATTGTGCTTTTTATGTGTAATTGACATGCAACATTTCCCATCTGGCACAGCCACAGCTCACACTTCCCATGTCATACTGTATATTTTCATTTTATTTACTTCTGACATGCACTAATATCTGGCTCAAATGACCATAATGGCCTCTCTATGCACATCCTTATTTTAGAACATTATGATGTTTTCTCAAATGTTTTCAAGAGCAAAACCACATATATAACCAGATATATAACATTGTAACCCTGTAGCCTGATTTTTGGAGAGTTTCTACAAGTCACTTAAAAAAAAAGATGAATTTCATATAGATGTATTTTCCTCAGGTGTGGACATGTATATGTTGCATCAAATGACACAAGTCGAAACAAAACAGTTGACATGGCATCAGCACAAAGGAGGTTAAAGAGTTATAAAAACATGCATAAAAGTGTGAACTTAAGCAGCAGCAGTAGAAGTTCAGTTCATTGGAGAGTGATTCATAAAATCCATATCTGTGTGTGTCTTGTTGACTGGGAGCTGCATTCTGTCTTTTGGGGGAGTGGAGCTATATTTTTAACCTCTAGCACCATCTGGTGTTTGACTGTTGATACTGAAAATGAAGAAAATGTATTTTCTCAACGAAGTGACTTGTTCTCTTAGAATTCCATCTCATAAACTTTCCACTTTCTGCCTTGTTTCTCATTGTAGTAAAATGTATATGGTTTTAGCTGTAGTATGAAATCACGCACCCTCGAAAATCATCCTGCTTCAGTCTCTTATTCAGTGTCGTGAGATGGGATGAGAAAAATTTACCTGATGGGATTGGACAGATATCTTCGTCTGTAGTTTAGGTCGACTCATGATGACAGTCTATGGTTTGACATGAAGTTGCAGTTGCAAAAGTTGGGTGGTAAAGTGCAACATTTTCCCCTCCTTCATCAAAACCACCAACAAAGTGCCAGTCACTGAATATGTGTTTGAATGTTGCTCAGCATGCTCAGCTAATAAGCAACATTAAAAACATGTCTGAACTGAATCATGCATGACTGTGGTCTGACTTAATTAAAACCACCATCAGTGACTGTTAAAAATAAAACAGCTGTGTGAAAAACACACAAGGAAGAAAATCAGACTTTTTGTTTCACAGCCAGATTCTAACTGTGAGTGTGTGTACTGAATGTGTGTGTTCTGTTCTCGAGTTAAAAAACATGTCAAAGCACAAACATACACAAGGTCACTGCGACTCCTATACTACTGACAGTATGTACTACTGAATGTACTTTAACAACAATAGTTAACTATTCTACTATTAACTATTCATTTTTCCTTTTTAATTACCTTTGATCATATTAGCATTTTTTGAGTTCTCAGTTTGATTATTTTTCTTTTAATTCCACTACCTACCACAAGGTGTCAGTCTTCTTCAACCTTCAAGAGAGAAGCTCAAGTAAAATCTTGATAAGACAATGATTTTTAGAAAAAAAAGTTGGAGTGGAGAAGAACATCACAGTGTAGGTGTGCACACAACTACAGATGGGTTCTGTCATTATAAAACATATTCACACACACATTCAGTTATTAGCCTGATTATCAATGATACATATTGAATATTAGGGGCTCAAAACACCATTGTTTTACAGAAACAATAATTGCCCACAACTTCAAATTATTTCAGTCAATCTGCAAAAAGAAAAGAAAAAAGATCATCAATATTTTCTTCTTTTGACTGGAAATGAAAATTTTAAATGTGATGAACTTAGAGCTGTAACTGTAACTGAATAACTATATATATAAAAAAGATAATAGATAAATATTGATTGGTTGATTGATTTACAATATGTGCTTTTGTAAATTCCAGAGACAGAGAGAAATAAGCTGAGTTCAGAATGAAGAAACATGAAATCCATATTTTCTGATGATGACAGTAGTCAACATGTGAACTCTAATTGCCTTCTCTAACTCTAATTCTTTGCAGCATTATCAGAAATTTACGGCAAAGCTAAACAGGATTTACAATCTGCAATTAGCCAGAGAGCTAACAGTAACTCTCTACAAGCCATAACTATGACAAACCTCAGTGTTGCCTTCCTTAAAATCATCAGTGTGTTGTGGTTGGGTTTCTATCTCTGCCAGACATGAACCACAGCTAATCTCTCCTGCTCATACAGACATACTGGACCTATCAGCCTAATGTCTCTGTGCACATTTATGACCACATGCTCAAGGACCTCTTGTGGTTGTGGTGATTCACAATTTTGGAAAAACATATTTTATTGACTGCTTTGTTTCACACAACCATTGACTGCTGACTGCTCGCTCCTCTGAACCTGCTGCGAGTGACCAACAACTGCTTCACACACACACAGATCTACTTGGAGCGCTCATTTACTTTGTTCATGTTTTTCCTAAACTGATCAAGACTCATTTTTGTTTGCACTTGCTACTTCATTCAGTAAATTAAATGCTTGAGGTGACATTGTGCATTATGGATTTTATATTTATGCTTTTATATATTCTCTAATAGTGTTTATTTAAATTTAATCAAAGAATAGTATAAACTAACTCCAGTGGTCAAAGATAGACAAATCTTCCAGCTGCTCCTCTGAATATTTCTGAAGGTTTTATTTCCTTTAAAATTTCATCAGATATGACTTGTTGAGATGATTAATTTAAGCTTATCTAAATGTTTCCCACATCGAGGGTTCTACATATAACCTTTATCATATGTAAACCAATCACTTCTTCATGTGGATGTATTTCCATGAGCTTGACTTTTCTCTCCATAAATTGTTCTGTAAAAGTTTTATCTCTTATCAGAATTCTGGGAAAACATATTCAAGAGATTTCCTTTACACATTCATCTCAGTGAGAAGAAAATGTCCAAGGCACCAACAAGTTCCTCCAGATGCAGTAGATTTTATCATGTCAGAGTCCGTATTAGCATCCAGATTTTTGTTTCTAACACTGAAGTGTTTTCTGGCCTTGTCATATAAAATAAATGCGGACCATCTCAATATGAAACGTGTGACGTCCTCACTGGCTGAATCCTCCAAACCAACTGTTCCCTCCTGTTTTATTCCTCCCTTAACTTGCCTGAGTTAACTCACCACAGTCGGGAGGATTCATATCATTTCCAAAGGAATTTAACCATTCAGAGCCTCTGAAAACTCCTCCTACCTCTAAATAATAGCTCAGTTTTTTTTTTTATTGCCCCACTCACTCACACTGTGACACACACACACCCTTCAATGAATGTTAATGCAATATGGACGCAGCCTGGCCAGGGGTGGGGATTGACTTGTTTCCAAACACTTAATTCAATTTGTCATCGCCATTCAGGGAGGCTCAAGTGGTCTAATTTGTGTTAATGAGGGGTAATAAAGTCATAGCCCCCTATATTACTGCCAGGGGGGCGTAAGCGAGTGTGTGTTAATGGTGTGTGTGTGTGTGTGGAGATGGGGGTTGAAGGTACGCTATTGACTTGCTTTGGTCTCAGGCGGCCGGCCTGGCTGTTCTCCTCCTTGCGTGCCGTCCATCAGGACACCGCCAGCCCCCCCTTTCTCTCTATTGTACCCCTAATTAGATAGCCTTTGTTGGGCTAATGCTGCCGCCATCTGGTCGGCCGTCCGGGTGTGTCGGCCGCAGGGTTGAGGTGGGGGGGGACCCAGAAGGAAGGGTCTCTGTGGCGGGGAGGCCATTCTCCTCCCATCCTCCTCCCTCCCCTCCCCTCATTCAATACCTCTGGCCAGGACCATCTTCCCCCTTTGGCTGACACCACAAGGACCCTTTCACACTTGAAGGAATTAGTGAAAGATTGATGTCTCCCTCTCCCTCTGTCAGTGTGAGAGGGCGTAGCGACATAGCGGTGAGACTTTCTCCCAGCAGCCGTCGTATTGTGTTCCCCCATCCAGACTGCAGGAGACCAGGTTTCAGCAGGGAAATAAAATATCAGTCTGAAGGGTTATGAGTTGTAGATTTGAGCAGTTTGGTTGTAAAATGGCCAAAAAGTAGAAGGTCGTGGTCACAGTGGGCATCTGCCAGGTGTGTCAGCCAGGGAATGTGTTGCAGGTGAGGATGAAAATGTAAAGTGGATTGATTAAAGAGCTGCAGATAAAGACTTTTTATCTGCAACTTATATCAACAAAAGTAGATGTATGATGCAGATAGCAAACATGTTTACACTAGAAGATGATCAAATAGTGAATTGACCAGGTAACTGTTTCAAATCTATGGTGCAATTCAGCATAGTAAGAGATCAAAATAAAGCAGATGCACAAACAGATTGAGATATAGGACTTTGCTTTAATGTCATAACATGAAAACATGAGCCACAGATCAAACATTTCAGTTGTTGTCATTCACATTAATGTATTCTCTACATATGAAAAAAAGTAATGCTGGTTCTCCTAATATAGTTAACGTGGAAAGTGGAATTTCAGGTGTTTTAAAGGCATCAGGATAAACTGCAAGACGCACAGTTGTTTCAGTTAAAATGTCACTTTGGAAAATCTCATCTGCAAGACACTCATGGATACTTCAGTTAGCCACAACTCTGGCATCAGAACCCTGGTCTGAACATAGAGGATTCATTTCCCCAAAATGATCAATAAAGTTATAACATAACATCAGCATATCTTTGCCACAGTCTGTAATGGAAACAGAAGAGACACTGGTAAACTCCTATACATCACGAGAAGCGCAGATTTGCAATAGCTGCAGCCACGAACGTGCACTCATCCTTTCATGCATCCACATACACACAACCACATAAACACCTCGACCTTGATGCCAAATTTTAACCTCCTGGTGCAAAAATGTATGGACTGATCAACTGACAGAGTGAGCTATTGAGAAGCTGCTCACAGGTAAAAATCACCATGCAAACACCAGACTAACAGCTCCGACTGACTTGGTTTCAGGAGGATCTGGGACTCATGATAAGCAGGTATAGATAACGGATTGACAGTTGAGCTTCAGAGGAGACTTGTTGAGAACTGTTTTCAGATTAAATGTGAAATTCTGGCAAATGTGGAGGTGGGAGTGTTTAGAAAGTGCAGCGGGCTTGGACTCTTGGAAAACAAAAATGCCAAACACATGCCTAAACATCCTCCTTCACTGATCCTCTTGCATGATAGGTTAGGTCCATTCCCATCTATGGGACTCTAAAATCCACACCTTTTGACATACAAACTGAAGGAAGTGATGACACAGAACTGTCCACAGTTTGACTGACAGGCGAGCTCTGTTGTGCTAAACAGATGAATATAATAGAAAGACAAACTCAGTGACACAATGAGGACATTTTCTCAGCGACACTCGACTTGTCAATCAGAGTGTTTGTTTTGTTAATAATGTTTGTGTTAGGGACTGTGCATGTGCGAACGTGAGTGTGTGAGTGTGTGTGTGTGTGTGTGACGGGGGTTGTTAAGATTCTGTTGTTGATGTCTTAAGTCGCCCTGCCTCTCTCTCTTTCAAGCGGAGAGCACAACCCTTACATGACCCTGAGCAGTTGGCTGACTGTGCCTCCTTCACGCCTCTTTCATCCCACCCAGAACAACATCGTCCATCTGCCCCCCCCCCCCTCTCCCCGACAGGCCGGGGACACAGGCTGTCACACGCCTGCAGAGACACACACTCAGGTTTGCAGGTCCAGGAGGTTTCTGGTGAGAATTTGGGTCAGTTACAATCTCGTTTTCTGCCAAATGCATAACTGTGAGACATGTTGCTGTTGCAGACTGACGTGACACAAGTGATTAAACCTGCAACGAGTGAAATCTCCGAATCTGTCACTTTGTGTCTGGTAGGACTTTATTGCAATATCCTGATGCATTTAATGTTTTTGGTATGATTTGAATAAAGAGGCAGTGATAGAGACAAAGGAAACAACATCATGTACGGAAACTTAATCACAGATCACAGTGCTGCTCAAACTGGCTGACAAGTGAATGGAAAAGTGGGAAATTCCAAACAGAAAAGGGATTTTGAGGTTCACCACTGTTAGGGCGGGAAAAAAGCCAAACAACAAAATGCAAATGGACTTCATCCCATGTTTGTCACGTTTTCCAGCTTGTCATTTAATTTTGTTTATCCTGTCTATCATCAGAAGTTTTTATCGAACAGCAGCCAGATTTTGCAAAAAAAAATGACAGCACAACTTTTCCAACAAAAGTCACAACACGGAAGAAAAACTGCAATATTTTCATCCAATAATACAGTACAGCAGCTTTACCTGAGACAGTACTGTAACTCAGTGGTCCTCTCTGGATCTGCACATTATACAACTACCTTCCTGCACAATATACAGTCAGAAAAAAGTACATTCCAAACATGCTTCGCAGACTCTCAGCTTCATTCCTGCCATTTTTTTACGCCGACAGCGTGTCCTGTTGAAATTCACGAAACACAGCAGACCGAAGCTGCTTTGAAATGTATTATTTTAGCTGTGAAAGTTTTTCTTGGAATTACAAACGGCGCATAACTTCAGAGCTGCTCGGGCCTAAATTCCCTAATCCTGAAAGTCAAACTTCATTAAAGCATCTGATTTATCTTCCAACGCTCAGTCAAGTTCTTTCCCTCGGCCACATGTTGAGCACACCCTTCGTGTAATGGTCTTATTAAGAGGGAGTTGGTTTCCAAGCACACTGGCCTGTGTCTCCGATAGCAAAATTAGGCTTGAATGAAATCAGATACGATTAAGGAACTTATTAGTTCTTGTCATGTTCTTGTGGGTAATACAATAAACACGGCCCTCAAATAATCACAACCATCGGGGCTGCAATCATACTAACAACTGAATTCCCCTGAAGGAGTGTGCCAACAATACAGTGTCTTGGCTCAGGCTGATGAAGTGTTGTTATAGGTGTCTTTACAGCAGACACCCGTTTTTCCAAAGGTGCTAAGTAAAAACATTTTCATAGCCTCTGTGCAAATGGTATTTTTAGATATAAACACATTGTCAAGAGTGAACAAAAAGCTAAGTGTCAGCTATGCTAAATGCACACAGGTACCATAAAAGAGTGTTTTAAGTTTTTCCATATTAACAGTCGTGTCGTGGTGAAAGAAGGATCCAGGTGTTTGAGGAAAAAGCATCAATACTGGACCAGATGTCTTTCTTTGTGAGACACAGTGTGTTTTGTAAAAGCGGCACTAGGAGTCGCCAAAGTCAGAATTTCTCAAGCCTACACAGAGGCTTTAAGTGACAGGAGGAGAACTCAGTATGGATGTCGTTATAGATGAACTATATCATTGGATTATAACAACACATGTGTCAGTGTTAAGCAACATTTCACCAGCTGGTCAACATAAAATTTCCTATTTCAGGGAAGAAACTAATTTTTTTTTTCTTATTTGCAATTAATGTATGTTTTTTTTTCTTTAATTTAGTTTAGTCTTTAAAACATCAAAAATGACTAAACCACAAGCAAAAGAGGAAACCTATGAATACAATTATGTTTGACCAAAAGTATAAATCCCAAATTATGTGAATTATTATTAAAATTGTTGTCTATTAATTTGTGTTGATGTTTATTTCAAGACTTTACAAAGGCCTGCTGTCATTTATTCAATGTTATGTTTTGTATACATAATATTAATCTGCAAAGTAACTAGTAACTACACAGTAGTTGTCAAGTGAATGTATGAAAAGAAAAAGTAAATGCATCTTCCTCTAAAATGTAGTATAGTATAGTATAAATTTTCCATTTTCCAAGTATCTCACAACTGGATCGAATAAATCTCGAGTACTAGTACTTAGTTACACAAGATTTTTATTTTTTTTTTTTTTGTGAATTTCCTCACTTTCGTACAAATAAAGGTTTATCTTATCTTAAGTAATTTTATGTGTATTAAAGTATATGTCTCGTATTAAAGCATTTGCATTGTGTTTTATCAATCCTTTAAAAACATTCAAAAAACACTAAACAAAACTCAATCAGCCTTTTAAAACTAAAGCTCACACTTAACTTCTCCAGCCTGTTTTACTATGCGTTTGCTGCAATGCAAATATTTAATAAAGAAAAGTTTCATCCTGATTCACTTTTCTTCTGATCTCTCATAAACAATAAACAGATTTAATCTAAGAACCAATGACATTAAAAGCACAAAGTTATATGTGACATGATCACAGAGAATCAAAACACAAAAACAACATTGCCAACCATTTTATTTCATGGTGGCGAGAACCACTGCACCCTCAGATAAACGAGGAACTCAGAAAGAGTCTTCACCCTTGAGCACACACACACACACTCACACACAGACACTCTATCTCCAGGCCTTTACGCTCCTGCGACGCTCGCAGGGTTAAAATAAACGTTACTGCTGAACCATATTGTGCCCTCCCTCCTCTCTCCATATCCTTTATTCACAGGCGCGTAATTGGTAGTCAATTTGAGCTCCCCCTTTGCCTATTGTGGGCACATTTTGCTCTGACAGAGTGCGGAAGATTAATGGCTACGAGCAGCCAAGGGAGGCTCGCCTCAGCAAGCATGAGCGCCCTAAATTCATTACACCAATTTCCCCCTGTCCTGTGCTCCCCTACTCGCACCCACAAGAGAGAAAGAAAGGGGAAAAACAAGAATGAAAAGGGATAAAAGCAAAACAGTCAGATGGCGGTGGTGAAAGAACGACAGAAAGAGGTGAAGAAACAAAGGATTAAAGAGGTGGCTGCGCGTTAGTGGTGTTTCTGAGGTCGCACACACACACACACAGTCTGCCGCTGACGAGTCGGAAGAAAGAGCAGATTTTTTTTTTTTTTTTTGGAGCTGAATGTCGTCTGTTTAAATTTCAGTGTGTGTTGACTGCTGGAGGAGTTACAGCGACTGGCAAGACACCAGCTCACGTTCAGTCATAAACACACTTACACACAGATACTATACATGCTCTCCATATCTTTTCCTCCTCACTCTTTCACTTTCAAGCTCACGCACACACACACAATCAAAAACGTGTTTTTCAAAAGATGGCCGAATTGAATCCTACCTTTCCCAGAGCAACCCAGCAGGCTTTTTAAAATCCAGCGAGGTGCAGAAACAAAATCAGAGGACGTACGTTAAACCCGGGTATGGAAAATAATCTGAAGTCGAATATTGAGGCTCTGATTTCACCAAACGACGCTGGCGGCAGCTGACACGAATATCACCTTAACGTTCATATCGCTGTGCGACATTGCTGCCGTATCAATATCTAGTCAACATCAAAACGCCTGCTGGGATGTGAGGAACCAGCTCCCTGCTCGTGCCAAGAGTTTCACAAGCATCCAGGGCGAATTCAGATCTCATTGGCCGTGGGTGTGCTGGCAACAAGGCCCGGCTGGCTTGGATGAGCAGGAAACACCTTGAACTTGGGAATGATAAGGGTGACCTGTCCCCATTTACTTGGGCTGGCCCATAATTGTGATGATTTATTTCTGCTGTCAAAGCCGAAGGGAATGCCCCCAGCTGCCCCTCAGCGTTTAGTCTCCCTGCTTTTTCTCCTGTTTCCACTCTGACACACATTTTTGCCTCTTGGCTGCAGCTTTCTCTTTCTGCTATTCGTTTCTCCGAGTGTGCACGGATGCTCGTAAACGCTCCGCTATGCCTGCACGTGCGCAGCTTTCTGGCCTCGACAACCTATCAACACGACCGTGTGTTTGACTGTCAGATGCCCCCGGCGATGGCACCTCGCCCCAAGGACTCACACGGGCCGCCAGAGGATCAGTCTCACGCCGGGGGCGAGTCCATTGTCTCATGGTGACAGGCCTCGTGGACAGTGACGTGAGGGACGCCGACGGGAGCCCGGCTCGGCCCGGCTCCTGTGGCTCCACAATGAACCTGTCTGTCACATGCCGCCTCCCCCCCCTCCCCCGGCCGTGCTGCCACACACCACAGCCAAGAACAACCCACCCCCTAATGTTCCTGACACTTCCTGTCTGCTGTTGGGATCACGAGTGGATGGAAGTTCTGCTTTTAAGTGGCAATAACGCTCCCTCGAGCAGCCATGTTGGACACCCCTGCCTGTAGGCAACAAGAGCTGAGGAAAACTGAATTCCCAAATTTTCAATATGAACAGATTCTGAGGTTTTTCATAAGGAACTAACTGCATACTGGCACATGATTATTGGAATGAATTATACATAACAGCCTGTCGTCTAAATAGCTTTACTGACTCTCACTATCCTCGTTGAACTGCACATTAACTTAACGAGTTGAAGGAATAGTTGGTCATTTTGGGAAATGTGCTTATTTGCTTGTCCAGAATCTATAACTACCAACAGGGTGGAGAGAAAGTGGAGGCAATAAGATGTGAGGCATCAGCAGGAAGAATGTGGAAACTCTGAGATCCTGACACTCAGTATTCCGACCAAGCGGCAACCTCCGGCACTGAAAAATGAAGCCAATGCGGAAGTGCAAAAAAGCTGCAGTTCCTCGAATAACCGCTAGAGCAGGCTGCAGAAGGGAGTCAATTACATTTGAGCCCCATGTTAAAATGTCCGATTTTATGACAGAAAAAAAACATATTTACAGCCTGGTTCAAAACATGGCTCTAGTCTCATAAGCTGTTTTTCTACTCCATGACAACTCTGGGGGGGGGAATTTTTTTATAAGGCGTTCGTTTAAAATATACAGCATACATCATTATGCACAATTCATAGCTGTCAATCTAAGTGGCGCCACTTTGATTGACAGCTATGAACTGACGGTCTAAAGGGCGTCACCCCGGCTAATTCTAGTCACTGAGTTTGGGAAAGAGATCGTCGTGGGGTTAGCCGGCTAGCAACGCTATTTAGCATTTAACCTAGCTGGTTAGCTGTAGCTAGTTTGATTATTTCGAATAAAGCGGCTTTTTTTCAGCCAATAGCGTTCCGCCCTCACTCCACCTCTTTGTTCATATTTGGAGTAACCGGAGGTAGGCTACCAAGATGGCTACGCACTACGATTTGCTTCATTTTTGCTCTTCAGAAACCTATGGGTGACGTCACGGACACTACGTCTATTTTATACAGTCTATGATTCCGACTTTTGCAACAAGCATTTTGTTAGGGAGGAGTGGGTAAGAATGGACAGTTGTTCAAGCCTCTAATCACAGGAAATGAAATCTCAACAAACAAGAACTCATGGCAGGGTTGGGGTCAAAAATCCAAACACAAAAACATCAGGAGCGGGCACGACACGACATGACAAAGAGACAAGAAGAGAGAACAATCTGGCAAGGGCAAACTGAAATGAACTGGCTTATATAGAGTCCTGATGAGTGATTAACTGCAGCTGGGAACACAGGTGATAGGATGAGGTGGGAGTGGCTGGGAGATGAGGTGAGGCAGAGGCGGGGTGAATAGAAAAGAACAGAGACCTGAGATGATAATCTATGGCAGGTGAATAGTGACAAAACTTAGACAAGACTACGACAAGACTAAGGCATGACTAGACTAAAAGAATAAAGACATGAGCTATACCTAACTGACCGAACTAAAACAGAGACTGAGACTAAGGCAGAAAACTAAGACAGAGCTAAGACAGAGAAACAAGACACAACCAGAGCAGAACAAAAACATGTCAGGCAGAATGAACAGTACAAAAGTAAGGCTTAAAAAGCTAACACAAAAACAGAGGCCTGACTGGAATTAGTATAACACATTTTCTCTGATATATATCCAAATGTCACTTTTTAAGTAGTTCTCTAAGTTAAGCTAAAGCATTTTAACTGAATGCAGCTTGTGTTATAGTTGTAATGTTCATAAAACCGTGCCATGATCGTTATCAAATAAATTATAGTTGCACATGGATTATGTAATTTAAATGAGGTGGTTGGTTAGTGGTCCAGCTTCACATTAACATTCAAGAATGAACCAAAAGCACATCCTGTTTTGCATTTTCATCATAATCTTTTTGAAATTTACAAAATGAATTCCAGAGGTTCTAAAATCCCAGGAGAACCGAAACCATAAATCACTGTGTATAATTTCACTTGAAGCAAAGGAGGAAAGCTTCAGTCATGTGGTTTTGAATGAAGGGTCATTGCAGCCTCGGTACTGTTGTTTTATATTGACCAGACTCAGTCACATTTGATTCCAACTTTGTCAAGGAAATATCTTGGGACAATCTTTTGTAATAGTGGATAAAATAGATGTGATGTTCAGCCTGACACTTTTGCATTTGCTCTAAGTTGAGCAGTGGTCAGAGTGTTTTTACTGGATATTTGTTGGGTTGCATATTCTGCAACAACACAACAGCTGCTGTATCACTTAAAAACAATTTGCTGAGTGTGCATCCACTTACATAGAGACACCTTCAGTTCAGGAGCTACACGTCATTGTACTGTTCAAAAAACAACCAGTTTTAAGTATCTGTACGTCGCCCATATGGCCAATCAGTATCAAGTATTTAAGTATTCAAGTTTTGGTCAATGGCTTTAAGTCCATTTCCAGCATCACATTTCCAGCATGCTGCTTAGTTTTAGGTTGATTCACATGGTTTGTTTTGCACATTTAATGTTCATCGATGGTGACATTTTAATACAAAGTTGCTCCATTTTCAACATGTTGAAAAAAAAAAGCTGTGGGTTTATTCTGTAAAAATGCAGCCATTCGTCTCTAGCAGGACTGAGCTCATGGTTATGGTCAAAATTCTGTGTGAACATCATGAAATCATGAGTCATCACGAGCTTTGCAGCGCACTCGGTGTTATAACCTTTGATAGCTGCAGTTCAGTCCAAAGAAAGACTGCTTTTTTTTTTCTTTTTTTTTTTTCTTCCCAGGCTGAATTCACTTGTCCTGGCCTTCAAAGCTCTTGACAGATTAACACGGCAACAGCGCTGTGCGATTTGGCCTGCCATGTAATTTATGTACCTTCTCTGGCTCACGGTTTCCACTCTGCACCTGTTCACAGCCTACAATAAGCACTGTTTCCATGCCAGGGCCGCTGTGGAGAGACGGTGACAGTGGAGGTGGGAGCGCAGGTCAGGGCTTAAAAAAAAAGTGCACACCATTCTCTTATTTTATTCTCCTTTTGACTTGTACAATAAAGAGAAAACTTTAGGGGGTTGGGAGGCTTCGGGGGGCACTTCCAGGCCAACCAATAAATCAGTGTAGGCGAGATAGATTCATCGATAGGAGAGCAACATAAAAGGCCTCCGTTGTCGTAATGTAGACAAGGTGTGCAGGTTCGTTCCTCTGCTGCTCCCAACTCTCAAGATGGATGCCGAGCAAGTCTGCAAGGTTCCACTTAGCACCACCTTTCGCAGAGACCTGGAATCGGACAAATGTTTCGCGTTAAGGTTTCACGAACATTGCCGGACTCTGGATTTAGGAACCAAGGGTGAGAGGGGATGGGAGGGGGGCGGGGGGGTTGGAGAGTTTATTGCCAGAGATACGACCAGAACACTGATGGGTGCTGCAGTGGGTAACAGAACAGCAAGCCTTCATAAAGATGTCACAGGAAAACTTCAGGAGACACAAAGTCTCAATTTCAGCCAAGGTGCTGCCAAGCAGATGTGGAGGCACGGAGCAAGCAACTGGACCACAACCTGCCCGTCCTCCGTGCCAAATGTGAAGCTAACAGGCAGAACCTCGTGCTTCTTTTGAAGTGGGTGCCAAGAGGTGTCCAGACCCTTAACAACCTGCAATTTATTACAGCGCCATCCAGCGAGGAGCGAGAGGTCGAAGTTTGTCCGGTGAAACGTCTCTTCATCCGATCTGTTTCTCAGAGCCTCCCTTCGCTGGCTTCTTTTATTCCACCCGCTCTCGTCTCCTCCCGCACCTGTTTAACACCTTGACTTCATTTCTGACCTTTGTCAATCTGCTGTTAAGTGTTTCATGTTACTGTTGCCTTCGTAGGGGTGCAGCTGGCGGAGCAAACAAGGGTTGCATGTGATCTGGGGCCTTTCCTGCTAATAAACAGTGTCAGGATCATTCTTAGTGCCGAGCGAGACCCAGACAATGCCAAAAAGCAGACAACAATATAATGTGGTAGTTAGCATGATGCGGTAAGGCTACAGCTGTGGTGGAGGATGTATCTGAGTTTACTAGACAGAATGGGATTTATGGAGCAAAACTAGAACAGAGGGCAACTTAACTTTAATTTCTATAACATTGTTCATAGCTAATACTTTAGTCTTTAAATGGCTTCAATTGCATTTCAATTCATAACTGGGATAAACACAATTTTAATGGTACATAAAAAAAATGTATTTCTGTATCGTTTAAAAGTCTAAAAAAAAAAAAGAGGGCTTGTCCCAGTTGGAGATGTGATAACATATGGGATTATTAGCTTACACATATCTGTTATCACACCATTTTATATTTTGAAATGTTCCCCACACTCCACGCCTCACGCAGGGGGAAAAAAAAAAAAATCCCTCTCTGTTGATGTTAAGTGAAAGTACTGTTTGACCTGGGAGTGACTCAGGCCAAGACCAGATGGCCTGGTAAATTAATAAAAAAAAAAGCAAAGCCATGTGAAACAAAGCATATGGACTGGAAACGGCAGATTCCAGGGGGATTCCCCGGCCTTTCATTGAGACAAGTGTGCGGCCGCAACGTTTAACTGAAACAAAATGTGAGCAAATTTGCACCCGTAGACGTGAAATTACTTTTTGCTCATTTTAACCTACTCTGTCTCTTCAATGTTGCCAAATAGATCTTTGAGGCTTTGCACAGGACAAGAAGCACACTGATGTATATGGAGAGGGAGGTGGAAGAGAAAAAAAAAAGAAATCAAAGAAAATATCTGGCGAGGAGATTTACAACTCGGGCGAAACGTTTCCAGTGCTGCTCGAGCAGAAGCAGCAGCAGTAAGTGTTTCAGAGTGAAGGTCTGACAGCGCAGGAAGGGTGGCAGGGCGGCGGGAAGGGGGGACGCCTCAAAATGGCTTTACGACTCTTGTTATCAGGTCTAAATAAATCAATAAAAAGCCCACTTAAGGGAGGCTAACATATTTCATTCTTCAGCTGTTCCTGATAACGCCGGGCCATTTGGGCCGCCTGCAGTTTTGTATTTTAAAAGTCATGATGCTTCAATTTGTATAGATATGCGGCTTGATGTGCTGCAGGTGTTGGGGTTTGATGTTTGAAGAGCATAAACCTGTGGTGTGAACCGCATGGAAAACTCCACAGCCCCCTGTGGTAACGGCAGATTACTTGTGCTGTTGCTGCATTATTCATCAGGCAGCTTTATTAAATCTGTTAGGCAACTGCTAAATATGTTTTCAGCATTGCATAACATGGTGAAAATAAAAAAAAGACGGGAGTGAAGAACAAAAGGTTGATGGATTCATTTCACAGGTGCTTCATTTTACTGGATGAACAGATTCACCTGTTTTGTTCCAAACTGTCAAATAATGGACTCAGCTCAAACTAAATATTTTTAGCCTGATGATTAAATATTTTTTTCTGTTGTTACACATGTGTTGAAAGGATTTCATGGCGTAAAAACAGAGATCCGTTGATGTGCCATATTTTTTTCCTCCATTTTAATGAGAAGAAATGTTTGGACAGGCTGAACTTTGTGGAACGGCCGGAAATTTATCATCCATTTAACCGTTCAGAAGAAGGAAGTGTTAATTACTTCATGGGAATTTCAAAATAATCTGAGACAGACAAGACACCCTCTGCCAAAGTTGTGTCACACAGCATCAGGGACACACGTATGAGAACAATACACAACTTTTTTTTTTTGGATGGTCATATATGATAATGTGTAGTAGGTGAGTGTTGTGTATGCATGTAACAGCAGATGCATGCTGGGTATATTTCTGTGTGTCTATATTGACATGTGTGCTGTTCATCCCAACTTACAATTTCCTGTTACATCTGTCTCCACTTTGAACTTCACATGTTTGTCTGTGTTTACTATAAGTCACTGAGCTCTCACAAACTGGACGAGTCATTGTGATTTGTTAATTAATGCCAAGACTGAATTTTTGTTTTTGTTAAAATTATGCCCATTATGTAAGAACCTATAGATCTCGGTGAGCTCAATTTTATTTTAAAACTTTAGAATTGTAGTTGCAAGTGTGCTGTAAGTTGATTGTTTAGCAAGTTTAATAATGTTTTTTTTCATAAAAATAAAAACATTATTATACAAATTTGACTAACAAAGCAGCAGGATGTATGATTGCGACTCTGTTTACATGTGCACATGTGTCTGATGTGTGTGAGAGGCTGAATGTGTGTCTGAATGTGTGTAATGTGAAGGGGAAGTCCTGTCCTAGTATACTGTAAATTACAGCGTGTAGTTGTGTTAGGACATACTGCAGAGATCCTGGAAACAAGATGACTGGAATATGGGAGTTGGGGGAGGCTGCCATGCTTCCCACTCATGCCTCCCACACCCCATGCTTGGCACAGCGGGGGACTCCTGGATGGCACTGTCGCCCATATGGCCAATCACTCAAGCAGGGCCGAGGTGTTTTCAAAGGGACCCGGCAGCAACTTGAAGCGGGACTGTCTCCACAGGGGTCAGCGGTCGTCTGGGCAGGAGAGGCCAATCTCCTGCTGGCCTCCGAGAGACAGACATATCAACTCTTGAGTTGTAACCCCTCCTCCTCTCTACAGCCCCTAACCCCCCTCCCACACACACCGCCATCAACCCTTTCCATGTATAGCGCACAGGGCAGCCGTGGCCCGCTAATGGGCCAGAGACCATGACCTTGAGAGCTGCACAAACAAACGAGGAGGGGGCTCAACGCGAGACATAGCCGACTAACCAGCCTCTTATTTACGACTTTGTTTTTACTTTTTGACTTTTTAAGGTGTTTGGTTGGACTGAGAGTAAATACTGTGTTAAACTGCATTTATAGATATTCAAACACAAACCGGAGGCCGACAGCGTTTCCTGTCACTCACTTAACTATTAAAGCAGTAATGTCTTTAATTTGAAATTGACTTTTTAATTAATTAATAAAATATCAATCTATTTATTTAGCTACTTGAATCTACCTAAAAATCAGCCATAGACTGAGATTGGACATAGCTACTGTGACTTTACCCGCTGGTTTGAAGCCTCGAGCTCGCCGTCATGGCCGCCGCCGCTTTGCTCTTTTGGAGTCAGCCGTGATCTTATTTGAACGAGAGGGTGGAGCTGGGGAGGAACGAGGGGTGGATCTGACTGAGAACATGAGGACACTCGCTGTCCTATTGACTTGCCAATCACAGAGTAGCCACGTCCTAAAGCAGACCCCACTTTATCGTCTATTTTACTCTACGTGGGACCATAATTTCCGAAACTAACATCATGCTGCAAAGACGACTTTAAACTCGCAAATGAGATAAGCTCATTAGGAAACTGAGGTTATATATGAAGTCAGAAATTGTAAGTTTATCATAAACTTACATGCAGCCAGTTTCCTTTTTGCAGCCAGTGGTGTCGCTCCCTGATGACCATTAGCAAGAATGCAGATTTATGACACTTTCTCATTGGCTTCACAACCACTTATATACAAAGTCTATTAAAACCAGCTACTGACCTGAATAACAGTGCACAGTTGCTAATGATATATTTTCATACAGTGTTCTTTGTCAGAACGTTTGGAAGTTCTTGATGTTGCTTTATAAAGCTACATTATATTTAAGTGATGTTAACACACATTCTAAAGGATTGTTGTTTCCTTCATATACAGTAAATATGACTGGATAAACCATGAAAAACATCTCGATATCAACAGGTGAATCATCAAAAGCTGATTCACAAGTTGTAAGTGGCTGTAAGTCAGTGAGCTCCATCTAACTTATGAAAAGTGTTGTTCTCTTGCTCCACTGTGACTGAAGGTTAAACCAGTTAATAGGACTTAAAATGTAACTAATAATATTTCTGCCTGAGAGAAATTTTGCTTCACTACAACTATGTCTTTCATATGTGACTGCTGGTCTGCTGAGGTCAAAGTGTGTGTCAAATATAAAAATGAGAACTGAAACTAGATACATGGTTATCTCAACATAATACGTCCAAGTGCTTTTTCTGCACTACGCCAGGAAATGCTGTAATAAAGCTTTTTGAATGAGTCATGTAAGATTAGAAATCCCTGTTGTTGGGAAAATGTTATGGCTATCAACAATAATGGCTTTTTTGGTTTGGTTTTGAAAAAGTGACGCCAGCAATTATTTTCTTTTGAATTTTTAAACTGTTGAAAACTATGATTTTAAACAGCCATAGCAAGATGAGGATCTTAACATGTAAATGTAAAAGTTCAATTTAAATATAACAAACACCAAAAGTTGATTCTTGTTATAGAGCAATTAAGAGTTAAGCCACCCAAAAAAAGTGTGAGGAGTTACGAAAATACAATTTAATTTTCATGTAGTAAGTTATGATGTGATGATTTGAGGAGGACTTATTATATTTCCAGCCCGGCCTGTATCTGAAGTATTTGTTGGGGTTGAGAAGGTCAAGGGATGAACCCCGTCCAGAATGCATGGGAGTGACTATAGATTCAATTTCTCAGTCTCAAGGCGGCGTTTACGAGTCTGTGACATTATCCACAGCGACAAAGTCTCACATCTGCACAGATTTTCAGCTGTTAGAGTCATTCATGGAGGCGAACGGGCGTCGGCCTTGAGTTATCAGTGAACTGTAGAGGCTGGTTTCCAATCAACACGAGACTGAAAAACTGTATGATGACATAATGACAAGTTCTAAAATTAATAACTTAACTTTAATAACTTGTTTGCTTTGAAAGAGAGAAATTAATAAAATACTTTTGCAATTAAAATGTCGAGAAAAATTCACAAGCCGTGTTTGAAAATCTCCAACTTTTCCTTCTTATGAGATCTGATGGATTGATAGATCAGGATTTAGCAGACTTTTCCTCCTCCTTCCAGAATTCACTCCTTCTGACACAAATCAGTTTCCCTAGGCAAAAAAAACATAAAGCCAGGGTTTTACAAGGACAACACGGTTCATAGCAAATGTGTCCTTTACTCAGGTGTCTGGCCCTTTACCAGACATGGTATAAAAACCTGGTCTGATTTGACTGAATGCCAGATCTGGCTGAGTTCATTTTTTCATTTTTTACACACCATGTTTTACCATTAGACAATTCTTTACAAGTGCACAAAATTGAATTGAATTTACAATTTTAATGTATTTTTAGCATAAAGTTAAAACTAGTATCACAGTAGTGGAGATACAGACAAAACAGATAAGCCTCTATGTTACACCCTTTATGTGTCTGCCACATCAGAGTAATTCAGGAGCCATACAGCTGAAAAATATGGTTATTGTCATCCAGAAAATGACAAAAAATCTGGTCGTCAAATCAGGTTATGATGCAAAATTAAAGGAACACAAAATGCTTCTCAAACTTGTGTGTTCAATACTGCAGACAGGGATGGATGTAGAAGCACCACATCAAAAGCAATATAAAACAGCACATAAATAAAGAAAAAACTGAAAGATAAATATAAGTAAATGAAGTATTCAGCTAGAGTTTCTGTGAGATTTTTATGGGTAAAACGTTGATATTGATCTGGATTCAGGCGTGATTAGTGTAAACCACCCAAACAAGTATTTTTCCTTTCTTATTCTTGAAGCTGAAGTGCTTAATTTGTACTTGGCGATGAAGCTATTTGCTTACATAATGCTCTTTTTGTGCCACTGACAGCAGTTGTTGATTTGTCTCTAATGGAAAACCTCTGTGGCTCCGGCAACTCGAGCGCAGACCAGCTCAGATCGTTTCTTGCATCATAATCATGAATCTGGATCTGAAAGGGCCATGAGCTCCGGGGTGCCTCGTTCTCCTGCAGCTGACCCCGAGCTCTGACTTTTCTCTGGAGAAGAGAATCTCCCTCCCAGCATCAGTAAAGTCTCACATTATTGTGAAGTATTCTGGAGGATCTAACAAACAGGAGCAGGCAGAAGCTCCGAGTCTCCGCTGCTGTACACGTCTGCAGAGCGCTGTTGTCAGCATTCCCCTCCTGCTCTCCTCTTTCAGCTGCCCGCTCGCTCAGCGCGCCCTCCTTTTTGGGGCCATCATGAATCATGGAAATTGATTATGCTGTCACGTCTCAAATCCCCCTGCCCAGGGTTTGACCACAGAGTGTGTGACTGCAGGTCGGTCAAGCCTGCTTAAGGGATGCACTGCTGGCTGCCCTGGAGAAGGGCCAGTCAGCCGGACGGCCCCCGCGGGGTCACGCAGCTTCCTACTGTAGCAAATGGAAGAGAATCACTCACGTTGGCAGGAAGGAATGAAGATGTCCTGCTTCAAATACCAGAGTCCAGCCTTCGCCGCCCCGTCCCGCTCCTGCCTGTTTTCTGCCCGTCCAGCTCCTCGTCACCACTTTCCTCGTGCCCATCCGTCTTTATCAGCGCGGTATGCTAATGACTTCATCTTTGACTAAAGACCATTCCTCGCCGACGTCCTTTCGAATTCTTGGAGAAGTCTTGAGTAACATCATGAGGTGCTAGAAGACATCTTGGGGTTTTGAATATCTTTGCATCATCACATATAAGAGACAGGCAAGACTGATTTAGGGAGGGAAAACGAGGACGCTAATCCCTTCAAAAAGAAGCATTAACTATAAATTGCTCTTCCAAGAATTTAAATTTGCAGAATCGGTGCAGCTAGCAAATTAATTTGATTGGTCCAAAGAAGAAAGAGACACCTGTAAACAGTCCAGTCTGTCCACACAGAGCATTTTTTAAAAAGTAATTCACAATCTCTGCAAGAGAAAAATTTCACAATCAAAGTTTTGCATCATTAATTGAGACCAAACCAAACCAAGCTCCATTTCTCTGTGCAGGCAGTAAAACCATACAGGATATTCAGTCATTCATAGTTGAAACCAAAAGTGCTTTTCAAGAGGCTTTTTTTTTTCTTCTAAACTTAACTTCCAAGTGTTTGTACTTTATCATATCTGTGTTATTTTTCAGCTGCTCCTGGCGCACCTTTGCCTTTAACCCAGAGTCTCCGACCGACTCCCCTTAATGATTTCTGCAGATTGTTGTTCTTTTTTATTGTGAAGATAAATCTGCTGTAACAAGCTGAAAACACCCATAAATCTGCTCCTGGCTCGGGTTGCAATGAGACTTTAAGGGTCAGTGTTGCTATGGCGACGCATCAATCCTCCGCGAGGCCGAGGCGAGTGCAATAAAAGCGGTGAGTGTCTGTGACAGCGTTACTGTTGTTATTGTGGGCCGGCCATTAAAGCCTGTTTAAACGACGCAGACTGAAGGGCCACTTAACCTCTCTCAGGCATGTCCGCACTTCAGGCCTTTCTGGATTATTGTCGAATCAGCACATTTCCAACTCTGCTTGTTACTGTACTAAAATTTTCCCACACAGACATTTATGTAACGTTTATTTATGCAGGAAAGAATCTGCAGAGGATGTGCGTTGTTTTGGAGGAATGCCCCCGCTTCACTTTTCCTCCTCTGGCCGCCGGGAGTTGCCCTGTTCTTCCCAGATAGGAGTTAAACACCTTGCTCAAGGGCCTCTGAACAGAAGCCGACGAGGGAGAGGAGGGTGTCGTTCGCTCACACCTGCCAAGATGGTCCCAGCTGGAGCTTCCAACGTGGAGCCCTGCAGCAGCTTCATTCCTAACTTTTAAGATGCTTTCCAGCTCCTCGGTGGAAGCCAAGAAAACTGGCAGTTAAGTCAGAATCTGGGTGGACTCCTCCTGAAAAAATGTTTTTTATGTCATGAATTAGTCCAAACCGGTGCAGACTAAGAAAGCACACGGTTACAAGGTTCAGTCAGACCGTCCTCCCCAGCTGATGTATGAAGAGCGACAGGGTGGAGGAGGTGGAGTGGATGGATGGATCAAACAAACACAGGACTTTCTCCAACAAAACCAAGTCTTGAGTGGAAGAAAAAGTCTACATTGACTTATCTTATCTTTTGACCCATATGTAACTATTTTAACTTGTGCTCCTAAAAGTTACCAACATAGAACAAATAAAATACAAGATACAAAAGAAAAGAACATTTGAACCAAACTTGTCGACACATTTTTTTTCTGTAAAAGATGACAACAGTCTCACATTGCTTTGTTCTTGTCATAACTCAGAAAAAACGTTAAGTTACTTTTTCAGTTATGTCTTGTCTCATGTTGTCCTGTCACTTCCTGTTTTATTTTGGTAACTGTTTCCGTTCTCGTTTCAGGTTGCTTGCCCTTCCTTCTGTGTTTCCCGCCGGTGTGATTGTCTGCCCCGCCCTGATTGTTTTCACTTGATCCCCTACCTTGTGTATTTAATGTCCGCGTCTTCCCCTGTCCTGTGCCATTTTGTCGTGTCTGCCGTGTCCGTCAACTCGTGCCTTGAATCCATGCGTCTCATGTCTCGTTTACCAGCCATTGCTACCACGTTGTTTTGTTCTTTTCCTGCTTCTTTTCCTCAGCAGCGCTAGAGCGACTTTAAGTTTATCACTTTGTTTGTTTGATGACCGTTTTCCTCAGCAGAGTGATTTTTCGTTTATCCACGTTTTTGACCTGCCTCGTTTGAGTGATTTTGAGTTTTGCACATTTATTAATAAAGACTTTTATTTTTGTACTTTTTGCATCTGCGTCCTGCTTTTGGGTTCAAAACCAGTCTGAGCCTTGTCAGTTCTCCATTGGTCTAATTTTAAAATGGGCACCGGCATCATTTCATGGTTGTGGTGGTTTCACAGTTGTGCTATGAATTAGAATAACAGTAAAAATAACTGACTGTTTAAAGACCTGTCATTGACCCTTATCCTGGTTTTTGCATAATCGCCAAAAATCAACATCGTATTTGTCCAGCGGTTTGAATCATTTGCCCTGTTTTTAACTTAAACTCAATTTGCCATCGCAGACGAGTGACTGACCGAGCGTGTACCAGCAGATCAAAGACAAACACTCCGTCAGCACTTGGTCTGCTGCTCGTTGTTGCTTCAGCTTCCAGCGGCAGCGTCCGTCCGATGGAGAGCACTCCCAACAAGGTGTCCCAGCAGAGAGCCAGACCCCGTGCTGAAAGACGCATCTCACGCTCAAACTCCAACCCGGTCCTGAGCAAAGCACTCGCGCCTTCATTTATCTTCCTGGGGACGGTTGCCTCTGCACAGTATTAATGAATCCCAGTTGTTCCTGTGCTTCACAATCAGGAACTTCATATTTGGCCAGGGATTAATCACATGCAAAACGCTGTGCAGGATGTGTGCCGGCTGATCGATCATTTCCTCTCTATGGTCTTTTATACTGACTACAAATAAAGGCATCAACCTTCTAGCATTCCTCACTGGGTTCTTATCTGATCAAGGCTGTATTTAAAAAAGCTATACAAAAAACATGAAGAATAGTTTACATCTAGACTCCTCCAAAATGCATGGCACAATATTATTAAAGGAATCAACTTATTTATACATTATATATTTCCAAGGACTGTGCAACATTATCACAGCTCTGCTATAATCATAGACTGTATAAAATATGGACGTAGTGTCCGTGACGTCACCCATAGGTTTCTGAAGAGCAAAAATGAAGCAAATCGTAGTGCGTAGCCATCTTGGTAGCCTACCTCCGGTTACTCCAAATATGGACAAAGAGGTGGAGCGAGGGCGGAGCTGAGGCGGGTCGAATGAACGCTATTGGCTGAAAAAAGCCGCTTTATTCGAAATAATCAAACTAGCTACGGCTAACCAGCTAGGTTAAATGCTAAATATCGTTGCTAGCCGGCTAACCCCACGACGATCTCTTTCCCAAACTCAGTGACTAGAATTAGCCGGGGTGACGCCCTTTAGACCGTCAGTGGCTAGTTGTCAATCAAAGTGGCGCCACTTAGATTGACAGCTATGAATTGTGCATAATGATGTATGCTGTATATTTTAAACGAACGCCTTATAAAAAAATTCGCTCCCCCCAGAGTTGTCATGGAGTAGAAAAACAGCTTATGAGACTAGAGCCATGTTTTGAACCAGGCTGTAAATATGTTTTTTTCTGTCGTAAAGTCGGACATTTTAACATGGGGCTCAGATCGGCTCAGATGTAATTGACTCCCTTCTGCAGCCTGCTCTAACGGTTATTCGAGGAACTGCAGCTTTTTTGCACTTCCGCATTGGCTTCATTTTTCAGTGCCGGAGGTTGCCGCTTGGCTATAATCAGACAAATCTGTTTGATCTATTTTCTAATTGATTTCCTCACATCCAAAGCTGAAGTCTTTTTCCATCCTCCCCTCCTCCCTCCATCCTGCAGGCCTCATGTGTTCTTCTGCACTTTTGATGCATTGCTCTCGCTGATTAGAGGCTATTGGTTTCAGGCTCTGTCCACTCGCCGCGAAAAAGGTCCGACGAATTACACCGCAACCAAAAACCCTTCATTCTGGACGTCAAACGTTTCAGATCCTAAGCAGCTCGCCACATCAAAATCTGATTGTTTTCCTTCGTGTTGTACTTTGACCCGATGTCGGGTTTGCCATGAGACAACAGAGCCTTGCCAAAGTAGCTGGAGTCTGAGTAAACACGCAGCTCGAACGCACTGCAAATCCCCTATCAACGGCTCCGTGCCCGATGACAGCTGAGCGAAAGACACATTTCCTGGTATAAGAGGGAAAGCAGGAAATAAATAATGAATTCAAAGTAGCTGTGGTTTGTGCTTCTACCAGAGCATGTGTTCAGGATCTGTTTTTATTTTTCCTCATTAGATCCTTCTTCACCCTTAAGTTCAGGATAGTCTTCTCTTTAGAAGCTCATCGCCGCCGCGGCTACAGGATACGTTGATTCTTCAGACGGCTGCCAACGCTGGTTATCGCTCCAATCAAGCTTTCATCGATTACTTAGCTCTTCCTCGCCGCGCAGATCAAACGGCGCGGTGACATGTCGCTCCGGACCGTTCTGTTTACGACAGGAAACAAGAAACCAGGGAGGAAGAGAGAAAGGAGTGGATGTGCTGTAGCAGATTAATAGAAACCATTCAACAATGCACTCATAAATTGTAATCATATGTGAAATGTCTTTGTCTTCATGTGTTGCTGAGGAAAAACATACATACGCCAGCTCGCAGCGCAGGGCAGTTTAATTTATGAACACACGCTATGTTTTGTTTGAATTCTTTAAAATTCAAATTGCAAAAACCCCATTACTTTATAATATTGCAAAACAGAGGTTTGATGGTGCTTAGAGGCCCATTTCCAGAGACAAAAGCCATGTCACGACATCGCATGCTTTACTGAACTGCATCGCTTCTATCTTATTATTTTATGCATTTTTGTCGACTGTAATTTGCAACTTTCACTGGACGTTTCCGAGGCTGCAAAATCTCATCGGATTATATGCAAAGACCACTGAAATGTTCAGTTTGAGACAAAAATTGTTGTCTCCCAATACTTGATCCATTCGCTTGTCAAACAACACACACTGGATCTTTCAGGCAGAAAAGTGTAATAATGTTCTGTAATTCCTCCAATCCGCCTCTAATCTTAGCTAATGAAATTGTCATCTGACACGGTGTTGTTTGAGCAGCGTGTGGGGAAGAGACGATCTGTAATTGCCTGCATGGAAATGGTTTCCCAAGAGGCCTATCCATCATATAATCTCGTTATTGCCTGGAAGATGAGAAATGCATTTAGCTATATTGTCATTTTGCCTCCAAAAAAAAAAAATGTCTTTGCGAGCTTGCAAATGTCCCTTGTCAGTTGCGGTTGAGGCTTCGTGCAGGAGGTAAATAAGCATAACGCGGCGCTGATTTGTTGTTTAATAAAAGAGGGATTAAAAAGAAATTTGGATCCGATTCCCATGGGTGTCTGTGTTGTTGATCTTATTACCAGGATTGTTCACAAACAAGTATTGAAGTACAATGGGTGTTCTACAAGTGTACACGTCCCACAGTGAACTTCATCCCCCCCCAACATCTCTGTTAATTAGCAACACTGTGATTCTCATCTTTTGAGAATGCTTTTAACACAAACTCTGGCACTCTGGCCCCCTTTGTCAAACCACTTGTAAAAAATCTTGGGGTAATGTTCGACAATGGGCTTAAATTTGATAAGCAGATTAGTTCTGTTGTGAAAACGAGCTTCTTCCAGCTCCGCCTCCTGGTCAAAGTGAAGCCGTTCCTTAGCCGACAGGACCTTGAGAAGGCAATACATGCATTCATCAGCTCCAGATTGGACTATTGTAACGCCCTTTACGTTGGCCTCAGCCAGTCCTCAATTTCACGTCTTCAACTTGTGCAGAATGCTGCCGCCCGATTTTTAACAGGCACGTCCAGACGTGAACACATCACCCCTGTGTTGTCATCACTCCACTGGCTTCCAGTTCGTTTTCGAATTGATTTTAAAATCCTGTTGTTTGTTTTTAAAGCAATGAATGGCCTGGCTCCCTCTTATCTGTCTGAGATTTTAACTATTCGTGATCATGGCAGGGCCTTGCGCTAGCGCTCCCAGGCTGTGGAACAAACTGCCCCCCGACATTCGCACCACTACTGATCTTGGCCTTTTTAAATCGAAGCTAAAGACCCACCTTTTTAGAGCGGCTTTTAATTCTGTCTAGGGTGGTCTTGTTTGCCTGCTTTTATTTTTTATTTTATCCTTTCGGAAGGCTTCCGATAACCTGCAGCACTGTGGCACTTTCCGTTGTCAAAAACCTGTGTTTTTATGTATTGTTTTTTATCCATGTATTATTTCTATGTATTGCAATTATGTACTGTTTTTATGTATTGCTCTATGGTACTCTTGTAAAGCACTTTGGGTACCGTTTGGTAATTGTAAAGGGCTATATAAATAAATTTGATTTGATTTGATTTGATCTTTTACATTTCTTCTCTTCCTCGTTTGCCTCCTCTCTTCTCTCAGCCACCGTTGCTATCGCCGCTCATTTCGAGAGGCCGCTTTATTACAAACAAGCTGCTGTTCATGTTGCCAGAATGTAAAATGCTTGACTTCCTGTGCATGAGAGAGATTTTTCCCTGGAAAGACTCAACAGAGCCCGAAAATGTAAAACAGCAAACAACCTTTCATGAACCGCGGCTTGAATCACCATTGTGTTAAATCAAAGCGTAACACTAAAAGATTTTTTTTTTTTTGAATATGTCTGATTATTACTTTTTATAGTTTTTACTGTAACGAAAGTCAGCCCTTGCTCTTCAAGCTATTAGCAAAGCTGGAAAACTACTCTTTATTAGTAAAGTATGTGCAGCTCCGCTTCAGGCCCGTCCCGCTGTGGAAGCCCAGAATTTATGTTCCGCGGGGAGCGCGCTGGTGAACAGACGACTCACATGTGTCTTTGCGCTGCTTCCCTGCGGCCTCCTTTAAAGGCATTCTGAACTGATTTGGGGGGATATCGTAAAGCAAATGATAAATTTGTACCCCTGTCAAGTGCGGCTGTGCGCTGACGATTTGCTCCAGGAATCATGTAGGAATGCCATATATCCCGACTGATTGCTACTCCCCGCTAGCTGATGGCAAAATACATTACATCATTAAAGGTATCGGAGGAAATAGCTTAGGCTTTGTTCCTGCTATTGTTCTGACATCAAACAGCCCGTTTGATGTAATAAAGATCTACGCAGAGAGACAGACACTGAACATGTGTCTCCCCACTAAAAACAAATTCATATTCATCCTTCCCCTGCTTCACTCTGCTTTCCTCTAAAGCCTCTTGCAAATGGTTTCTGGCAAGTGCACATACCATATCTGCCATTATGCATTGGCCTGCTATTGCGTTTAGTAAAATACATTCCTTATATTTAATTTCCATTGTTGCATGTCTTTGATTTTACTACTGCCGTACAGAGGCCGTTGTCTTACCACGAAAAGGATATATTTCATAATCACGACGTCATTTTTCTTTTGCCTACAAGCAATGGCACATTTCATACGGATCATAAATCCAGCAAAGTGTGAGTTGTTTTTCAATTCCAAAGTGTTTCATCACCCATGGCACAATGAACCACTTAACTATTTGAACAAGCCGCTGGAGGAGTAAATGGTATACCACCCTGGATCCCTTTGTATTTGGAAGAGATTAGCAGGATTTGAGCCGTGCTTTTAGATTAGATGGCGTGAGAAATGTGGCTCGAAGGTTCAAGGGAGCGAAGGGGTCCTCCGCCCCGGGGCCGCCCCATCCCCTGGCTCTGGGGGTGGCTGGTAATCCCCCCGGGCAGAGGCAATAAAACTCCGGTTTCTACTGTACCTGCCAGCTGAGCGTCTTAGCCCGTTCGAAACACAGGGAGCATGAAATTCCAGAGGAGCCATATCAAAGCGCCAGCCCCCTTCATTATGACATCAGAACCTTCTGAAGTCAACAAGCATGAAGGCAGACTGGAGCGCTGCGTGGGCTCGCAGCCTTGAAGGGGCTGCGAGGGGGGGGGGGGATAGCAAACAGAGGGCAAGAGGGGGAGAGAAGGATTACATCTATCACCATGCATATGTGCTCCCATCTAAAAGGCCCGCCTGCCTTTCTCTGCCCCCAGCAAGTCCCCCAACTGTTATGATAGCTGAGACAGTAATAAAGGCTTTGGCGGTATCATAAACACAGCGTGATGTTGGGTATCAAATACTTAAGGCCCCGTGATGAAGATCTGAGGAGAAGCCCAGATTGCTGGTAGAAATGTAAACATAGTAATGGTGATAATTACAGCTGGTTGTGGCCAGGATCCATTTGTCATCTTAATAAACGCCTCCTAAAGCCATAACGTAAAGCTGGAGTGCAAGGAAGCCTATAAAGTCGTAACGACCGCATTTTAACACTGAAGCGACTGAGAACGTTGATGTGAAGTGAGGTAAAGCTGATCCGATGCAAAACTGGAAGAAGTCGCACAGCATCTTGCATTTAAATGTGAAATGTCACAATTAATCATTTTGAAAAATTATAAAATGTAGATGATCCTCCTCAGGATGTTAGAGCACGTCAGCAGGAAACAGCAACAAGGACAAACAAAACAAAAGGTAGAATTACATTGTGTTTTTTAAGGCAAATGATGAGCCTCATCCCAGAAAAGTGAGAAATATTTTTATCCCAGCTTGAGTCTGGACAAACTGGGCTCTGATCCCAACTCATGTCAGCAGTGTAAAAGTTTTATTTTCCAACAACTAAAAATAAAAAATCTTGACTTGGAGCCTTGAACTGTGTTGTTTAAATGCTTGATGTGTACTTGCATAGAAAACATGTTGTCTCATAATAAACAATAAAAATATTCAAATCAATTCTTTTTGCCATTTTGGAATTTTCATTTTATGTTTTTAGAAGCTGTTAAAAAAAACTAATAATAGTTTATAAACTAATAGATATGTTTAAATGTAAGTTAAATTTCTCATTATTGTTTGAACAAAGTCGGAACAACAGTCCCACTCGTTCCACCTTATTCAGAATATACAGTTACTCTGACTCACACATATCACACTCGCCCTCTCTCTCTCTCTCTCTCTCAGAGTTTTCTCGAAGGTGTTGACAGAGGCAGTCTCCGTGCATGACAACCATTACGGTCAAGCCCAATGAGATGGTCCATTAGAAAGGAACAGATCTGTTTTTGTAAGTTACCATCAGTGAGTGTAATTAATCATTCGGGCAATTATTAATCCTGGGGGTTTCCTGGCAATGTTTCACAGAGAAGATAATCTCAGGCAGGGGACTCTGCTGGCTCCTGCACAGCCGTGTGTATACGGCACCGCTGTGCAGTGTTAAATTTTACTTGTGAGTAAAGTTTCACAATTGTGCGCCGGCGGACTCCACCAGCATCAGGGCGAAGAATAAACCAGTGATGCATGATTGTATGTTTTTTTGTTTGAAGTCTGGACTGAAATACTGTAAGTGAAATGTTTTTTTTTTTTCGAGTGGATGTTTGAACAAAAATGGAACAAAATGCTACTTTTCAAAGGAATGTGTTTCTTGACAAATATGATAATTTATTAGAGC
The DNA here is from genome assembly GCA_037975185.1 of Centropyge bicolor. Taxonomy (NCBI): domain Eukaryota; kingdom Metazoa; phylum Chordata; class Actinopteri; family Pomacanthidae; genus Centropyge; species Centropyge bicolor. Next base: position 6,188,476 of record JBBMOC010000026.1, read on the forward strand.
GCTCATCAAAGCCGAACAATCCATTTCTTCTGCGAGCTGGACTTGAGTGGACACACATGTTAATAATCCAAACTGTTTCCACAATTGTTTAAAAGGAAATATTGGAGACATTTAAAACCGGGATCTAGTCGGGAGTGGAATGTGCTTTAATTGCCGTCCTTGGCGAAGGAAGCAGGCTTGAGTATTTGATCTTGCCCAGTGTTGGCACCGTGCTTTGGAACACGCCTCCATTTTAAACATGGCCAGTCACTCTCTTCCTGCCAAATCAATGAAAGACAATGATTGTTGATGATAACAATGAGTGAGCACGCTCCGTCCACGGTCCAATCTGGCCAAATTCTGATCATTTCTGTGGCTTCTAAAACAACACGTAGCCCACATTAAGGAGCGAAATGAAATTCCTCATGATGGATGACTTTAGGAGGCCTCTGGACGGGAACGGCCATCCAACGCTGGGACGCCATCCCAAATCTCTGCATAATGGCTTCAGCTGCCTTGTCAGTCACCTGAGCCCACTCGGCTTTTTAATCGAAGCGCCAGTAATGAGTCGGTCAAACATGACCTGACAAATTGATTTGGATTCCCATCTGATGAGTCCTTCCATAAAGTCCCTCTGTACGTTGAGCCAAACGTTGTCACGGAAAGAAATGAAATGAAGAAATGCAATAAGCAGAGATGCAATAAAGTTCCAGTCAATAGCGAACGCACAGAACAATGAATGTGAACTCTCTGATTTAAAGGGACAGATGATCCAATTTAGCTGCAGCATTTAAAAAAAACCCAAATAATAATATTGTGTTTGATTGAACTTCACATGAGCAACACAAATGCACTGCAGCTGCAGTAATTATCTAAAACTAATATTCATACACATGCATCTGTAATTGCAGCCTCATGCATGTGCAAACATCTTGCACACATGCTCTCTTACACACACACGCACACACACAATATAAACACAGAAGTTTAAAAAATGATATTGCTTAAGATGCATGTGAAAAGTTATCTGTCTCATTTTGTTTTGTTTTGTTATATATTATTCTAAAGTTACGAAAAAGCCTCCTGCTGCTGCTCCATGATGAATGCATTTAACATTTTAAATAATCATTATTGCTTAAGTGATACCTCCCAGCTCTCCCAGGCATTTGTACTTGCTCAAGAAAAAGCTTAATTTCTGTCCTGTTTCTGTAGTTTTTTGCTACATGACCACGTCCAGCCAAGTCTTGCAGTGATTTAAAAAAATGGCAGGGAGCGTATCACTCACAAGTTGTATTCCAGGGTCCAGGGAGCCAGAGCACGAGGATTCATTTGGGAGGCATTTCGCTGTCACTTACACACAGACTCTTTATCAAATTGCGTCCGACAAACGCATCTCACATTCTGCTTCTCCGTGCTCTCCAGACTCCCCGGAGGAAATGTCTTGATGTCCTATCTGCCTGCCTGAATGATGATATCTAAATCTCAGAGCAGCTGCTGCGCCAAAAACAATGAGGAGAGTCAAGGGGATCAGGAGCATTCGGAGACATGTTGGGACACTCCGGAGACTTTCGCGAGGCCCGTCCGGAGAAGGGGGGGCGGAGAGGAAAACTGGATCCAAACGTCATCTTGTACTTTTCCCTGAATGGAGTCCTGTTCGACTACTGGGAAAAGAAAACAGTTTGACTTGAATTTGTTTGGTGAATTTTTGGCTAAAGAATTGATCACATGACATTAAACCACATTATGTAGTTTATAAGGATTATTATGTAGCTTCAAACTCCTTATATTTGTGAGATGTTGAATAATTTCATGTATGTAACATGATTTCTTGATTTGTTAATTTAAAAGACGCCACATTGATTATTTAAAAAAATATATATGCATACGAATATGTATACACTATATATAAAGCTATAATAAATGTGCTTTAGTGTGCAAGAGTTGGCACAAGACTGATCTGCAATAACTTCTCTGCTCCAGTCCTTCTTTCCTGCGAAGTTGAAAGACATTTCCCCTCCTCCTCCCTGCTGAGTGAGGTGAGGCGAAAACTTTCCGAGCACCATTGGGAAGCTAATTAACAAGGCGGGTGTGAAGAAACTCTTGCTCTTGGTTGTTTTTACCCCCTGACGGGAAACACCCACCCAGTCAATCGCTCTACCCCAGAGTGTGACTTTTACTCACAGAGAGGAAGCTGGACGTGTTTTCCTTAACTGCCCTCGACTCACTCCCGCCAGTGAGAGCTCACACTGACACACACGTATATACATGAACACACATATGCACACACACTGATTTTTTTGATGGTCTCACACACAGACAGAAACAAATATCGGCCCTTTTTTAAAATTATATATGATAATATATACATGCGAATACTGCAGTTCATTGGCAGGTATTTCATAGAAATCAGAATCAGGGATAAACTTAGCCAATATTACATTTGAGCACTGCAAAAAATTCAGGTAAAAAAAGAATTTGCAGATTGACATTTGTTTGTATTCACGGATGTTTCGCCTTTTTAAAAGAGCTACTGAAACAGATCTTGTTTATGCCGACCTCCAGTTTAACTTTTCACCTCGCTGCAGTGATGTAGGGCTGCACTCCGTGGTGAGGTCAGTACACCGTGACATCACTATTCGGTGTAGCCATGAGTTACACTGGGCATGGTCAAAGATAAACACACCTGAAAATTACAAACTAGCTTCTAACTCTGGAATAAGTAATTTCTCTATATATGTTTGTTTGTTTGATATTTGTTTACACTGGATTCTGTTGTCTGAAGAAACAAAGTTCACTACATCAGATATGAGAACACAGAAACAATATGCTCCTGTCATGACGCAGAAAAATGATCTGTTGTTTCTTCCAGGGGAATTCATGACAGTAAAATCATAATTCTAACATAATACTGAGTGCACTTGGTTGCTGACGCCAAAGAAAGGATGTAGACCTTATCACCTTATGACGCTTCACTGAGTCACCAACCGTGCACTCACAGCTCTGTGTTTCTGTTCATTAAGGTTGACGTATAGGAGCTATCCATAAAGGCAAAATAGTGTATCTGCCTCCTAGTGTTATTTAATTTAAGATTATTCAACACCTGGCACCTCGTTTTATAAGTAATGTCTCTTGCCGTCTATTTTTGGACCTTAAATTCACAGATTAAATGATTTTTGGATCTGCACCTGCAAATGACTTCAATATATCAACTCTCATTTTCCAAGTTGTAACAGAGAGGTATCATCTCATTGTTTCTCTTCTCCTGCGTTGATGCGAACGCGTCTCCAAGTCTCAGTCCTCCTCCATCTCTGTCTCTCTCTCTCCCTCCTTTCTGGAGATGCAGCGTTTTGTTCAGGCGCTGTCCTCCTGTTTCTCTTGGCACCTTATTAGCACCACGGCTGTTCTTAAGGAGCACATCTGGACACGGACTCGAGACGCGACGGGCAAATGGCCATGACTTTTGCTAAGTGCTCTATATATAATCCTTGTGTTTTTAAGCCTATTAATAACACACAGGAGGTTTGATCTATGAAGTGTCTTCACTGCACTTGAACATCGACTTGTTGTGCGTCTATTTGAAGTAATTTATGAATTTTTTGCTTTTTCCTGCCAGATGGAGACGAACTCTCAGGTGATTACATGCAACTATTTTAATTTCTTGTTACTTTTTAGCTCAATTGCTGGTTTTATAAACTCTGTTACTAAAAAAAAATAATTTGTATATCTTTTTATTAAGGTATGAATTATGGCAATTAACTAATATTTTAATCCACTATAAAATGAACACACATACCACACACACAAACACGCAAAAAAAAAAAAAAAAAAAAAATCTAATTGTATGTTGCAATGTATGCCCCCCTCACTGCCTGTAGGCAGGCCCTATCTAACTTGAACCTTGCTTTTTTGGCACTTATCCAGGTTGTTTTCTCCTGACTAGATCCTTGCTTGAGTTGTATTTACTCTCAGTTGTACGTTGCTTTGGACAAAAGCGTCTGCTAAATGAGATTGTAGAATTGTAGGATTGATAGACTTCAAAGTGCAGCAGGGTGGCGCAGTGAGTCAGGAGACACTCTTTCAAACAGTTCAAGGCTCCATGACAGCAGGTGTCCTTGAGCAAGACAGTGGACCAGCTATATTGGTGCTGTTCTGTCTGATGGTGACCTCTGATTCCACTGTCGAGGAGGTGAACGCCCCCCATTCACCCAGCTTTCTGGAAAAAAAAAGACGAGGCGACCACACATATGCAGCATTCCAATTAAAAAACTGAGCGAATGCTGTTATGTTCCCATACCAGCCGCTGTATGGGCACAGTGGAAATGGAAAATCCTAATCACCACTCGCCCCCCCTCCTCCTCATGCACTCTTTCTGTTCATCTTTAATGGGAAATTTGAGATAGTACTGAGTACAGAGCTTAGTCTGTCACATCACATGACGCGCTGCAACTAATGCAGCCAACAAATGGGCATATCATGGATCCCAGTTTTGTGAACGATCCGTCCTCAGAAACAGGTGGCAGCCGCTGTAAGACCAGATGTCCCAGCGCAGCCATGGTAAAACAGGGTCTGTCGCAATACAGTGGTGAACAATGCGTGACGAAGATCGAAGGTGGTCCGGCTTGTGTTAAAACCCCAGGAGGGCCAACAATGGGGTGAAGTCTGGCAAAAAGGGGGGGGATGGGGTGGGGTGTGGTGACTCTCCCAGACTGCCCCAGTTGTGCCCAGTCCCCCCAGGGGAAATGAAGAACACGAGCTACCCCACCTTTGAAAACCATCCCCTGCTCCGATGTGAGGAAGTGGATGCTTTTCAAAAATGAGGAAGTCATCTCAAACATCCCCCCGAGGTGCCTTTCGCGCCGACACATAACACATCCATATCCATCGGTTCCTTTGTTCAGACATCTCTGCTTGTTAATACCAGGCTACAAAACCTGCTACGGCCATTTGCTCGCACTGTATAAATAGACAGTAAGCATTACCGGTGTGATGGAAGTAAGGTTGTGGACTGATGCCAACCTCTGCTGAAAGCTGTCGCCAGATGGCATCGGATCAAACCAGAACTGAGTCACGCGGCTACGAAATTAGCTTTAACACTTCTGGCCCATATACATCTTGAGCTTGAATGTTATGTTATGACATGTTTCTAGTATTTGCATAAATACGATGAAAGGATCTGTCCGGAGAAATCAGAAACAGACGCCACATGAGTGTGACTGTAACGGGAATCAACAGGTGCTCTTGAAAGCTGAGACCACACGAGTGCAATTAAAACACATGTTAAAAGCCTTTATTGTATTCTGATGAAATTGACAGACCTGTTTAACCTAATGGGTCCATTGCTGAATAAGGTTGAGTTAAAACTTTCAATCACTTCAGTGGCCACATAAGTGCATGTATATATGAGACAAAACAAGCTTCATATCACATTGTTTTTATTAAAATTTGATCTTAATATTTTAAATATTCTGCAGTAATTGACATTGAGTGAAAAATGAACAAACTCTGGGGCTAACAAAAGAGGATGGAAATATTTATGTTATGACTGTGTAATTGATTCCACCATGCAGTACAACATAGTCGTGGCACACGGCGAAATGCGACTGAGCTTTCTGCTAAGCTTATTGTGTAGTTGTAGTCTGCATGGTTGTAATTCATGTCATAGTTTTACGCAGATCAAAAGGACATGTATTTAATAGCGCATACACTGGCATGGCTTGAAAGGACAAATCATTCTTCGACCACTACTCATGTCTATTTGTAAAGACAAGTGTGACATGCTTTCATTCTTTCAGGTGCACAGGTGCAAAGCAGAAATATTATCCCTGCGCCGGAACTAATGTCAATATTGACCTGAATCTTCCTCATAAATAAACCCATTTTAAATACTCTTTGATGAGTTAAGGTTAGCTCTCAACACATTTATTTTTATTATTTTAATGGTAGTCGACCGTGAGGAAGAGTTTACATCTGGACCTCATGTTACTTAATGATCTATAGTGCCAATAATACTGGTAAATGAATGAAGGTAGGGGATCAACTTTTGTCTCCATTAAACCACAGTTTAATTGCGAAAGTGTCACATGAGAGCTAAATGCTAGTGTCACCGTGTTAACATGCTCACAATACACATCCTAAGCAGGCATAATGCTTCAATTTTGACCCAATGAGGATGCATGGGGATAAGCAGAGGTTCACCAAGGAGACTGCAGTTCATCCTGAGGGGAATATTAATCTGTATACCGAATTCCATGGCAATCCATCCTGTAGTTGTTGAAATATTTAAGTCTGGACTAAAAGTGATGGACCGACCAACCAACATGCTGCTGGCAAGCCCCAAAAACTGTTAGCAGCTGCTTCGAGTCAACAAACTCCGACAAGTGGCGAATACGTCATCCAGCAGCAGTGGCAGACGGACAGAGCTGGACAAGAGTTGGTGAAGAAATTCAAACATGTACAAAGATAAGGAATGAGGGTTTTTTTCTCAGGAGTTGGTGGAGACCAAAACAGAGCTATAACTAACTTACATTCATGTTCATGATGATGTAGGTTGTGATTTGGCCTGAACACTGCCAAGGTTTGGAGTTTGCCTCCGACTGACTCTTATTAAAATTTAGGTGCTTAAAAATGAAAAGTGACACCAAAGTTGTGCAGACCTGCCAGCTTTGTGGTTTCAAGTGCGGAGCGTTTTCACTCCTTGATACAAGATAACGTAAATAATTTACTAACGCAGCTTGAGATACTTGACTTTAGCCCTGTCACACTGTGAATCTGGAAAACTTTTCTTCCAAAAACCGGCCCGTGAATCATCATTTAGGTGAATGTTAGCAGCCCGAGCTCTTACGATTAATAACAACGCTTGCTGTGTTTGGCCGAGCCGCAGCGTAAAAAGCCAAATCGTATTTAACACTTGGCCCGAACGTCACACAGCAAATCATCTGAGTGCTGCATGTAGAAGTGGAGCAAAAAATGTGAGTGAGTCAGCTCAGGCCTAACGGTCCCATTTATGACATTATACCCTGCTCTTGTCAAGGTGACACTGGTCCATGCAAATAGGAGATGTGATGCTCAGCTTTTGTCTCCTTCCCTGTGTCCTCTCTTTGCTCATCTCCCCCTTGTTTCCTCCCCTCCTGTCCTTCTCTCTGCGGGGTTCCTCTCTCCAGCAGGTGGCCGGTCAGTCAGCAAAGACTTCTTAAACTGTTTGACACCATGGCAACAGGCTTTGAACACAACACTCACATACAAACGCGTGCTCATGCACAAACAAATGTCAACACATGTATACTTGCATGCGCACATAAAGGACTATATACACATACATGTATATAAACTCAAGTACCTCTTGTGCACAAGGTCACAAACCTGGCCCCCCACACACACACTCACACACACACTCATGCTCACAGTTGTGTTTGCAGCAGCTCCGGCACAGTGAGTTTTCTAATCCCTCACCTCGTGGAAACATTTTTTAGAGCAATAACCAATTTAGCACTTCATGCCGGATCAGGCAAACTGTATCTAAGCGGCTGGAGTTAGACCAGACGCTAATGTTAAACGCAGCGCCCCAGCAACAGGTCTTAAATACAAACCTCATTTCTGTCAGCAGGGGTCAGGCCTCAGCTTGGTGTCCCAGCCCGGCTGCCAGCTGGAGGGAGCAGCCGCGGCAGAGGATGCAGGGAAGGAAAGCAGCAGCCAAAATTGGGGTCACGACAAATTTACAGAGCAGGACTGTGACAAGTTGCCAAGTAGAGACAGAGACGTCCAACTCTTTTCCACATGTGTAAGCTTTACTATTCCTCCGAGCCTCAGCCATCTGATGGACACTTTTATTCAAAGCGCTAGAGGAACACCGAGGGCACTCTGTACATTTTTTAAAGTAAAGTAACAGCTGAACTTGGCAGTGCCACAGACTCATTCATGGAAGTTTTGTTAGGGAATCTCTTTCACATCTCATGTAATGTTGTTGCTCTTAAATGCTGGCTTGTTCTTTTTGAAATTATGCAGGAATTTTTCAAATAAATAAATTATAAAACAAGCGTTGATTAGAAAAGGGTGCGAGTGACATTTTAATAATTTTGCAGGGAGCAAAATCAAAAGCTCACATGTGAAATTAGACATCAAACACTAACTTTTTCGGGGTTAAAGAAATGTAATAATCAAAACAATATGTCCTGTCACTGTCTTAAACACAATACACAGTGTGTTTTGGAAATTCTGTAGTTGCAACATTTTAAACTGTGAGATTTTGTCGATTGAGCAAAATGCACTAGTAGCATGTTTTAGTCCATATGTACTATCACAATTTGTAATTTAACCTGATGATAATTGTGTTTAATTGTTGAAAAAAAAAAGCCTAAATAGTCCATTATTTTGGTCACATATTTTTTTCAAATCTCCTTTTTTATTAGAAACAAGTCAAATTTTCCCCTCAGATCAATCAAATAAGCAAGGTTATGTTTTAGATCAGGAGATAATCATTTGTTCCTCCACCACTCAAGTCCTCAGGATCACTGTTCTTGCTGTTATTTCCTGGCCTGCAAGCGAGGGGGGGCTTGTTCCCACTGTGAGAAATCCTCGGAAGCTCGACCGCAGCGGTGGAGTTTCTTAAGTCTCTCGCACGTGAGGATCTCCCGAGCAGCTTGAAGAAGGGGCAGTTCATCCATAACCTCTTGGTGACAGGAAGCTAATCAATCAGAGGTGGCAATTTCCACACTCAGCCAGCATGAAGAGTAACGCACCGCTTACTCCCCGGGGCCAATAACATGGCGCCTGGATCCCAAAATTCAGCTCGTCAAGGCAGGGTAATGAAAGAGAGGGAATTCCAGGCAATTGGCCACTGTCAAAACATCCCATTATGGTTTTATGGGGAGGGGTGACGAGGACATTGACAACCTCGTCACGGTCATGTGATTAGGGAACTGAGGCTGCATGCATTAAAATAAACACACAGTTCTACTTAATATTTACTCTTTTTTCAGATTCATCCCAAGTTCTTGCAACCTACAAGTGCACATTTTACTCAACATATACTTTACAACAAACTGAGATAATTACATGGTGATAATCTTACATTAATTACATGCTCATTGGTAAAAGTCAAACCATGAATATTTCTTCTTCAGTTTATGCTGGTAACATTTTCTTTTTCGCAAATAAATGCTCATGAAAATATCTTTCTAATTAGTCACGTTTAAGCAACACAAAATAGTTGTTACCTTGTAGATAAGTAATCAATAGAATTAGGAAGGGAAGGCAGAAATCCAATTTAGATATAAACCCATGTGGCGGGAAACATTTTGGCAAAGTTGGTCAACGGTCTGTTTTAATAGAGAGGATTTCAGAAAAGGTTTGGAGGAGCTGCAACAAATTCACAGAAATGAACCTCGCCTTGACCTGGCTCCGACCCCCACGTCCAACTCTAACCTCCAATAAAGAAGTCCTATAATGTCAAGTTAACTGTGATTAATGGCGGTACCAGGCACAAAGTCTTTTCTGTGTACAATACCCAGAACTTCAATACAGCCCACAGCAGTTCAGCTGTAATCCAAAGAATTTATAGAAGTATTTGCAGAGGTCGGCTCCAAGACTCTGTACAATACATCCATGTTGAGAAATTTTACAAGTTCTTCAGTCACTATTTTTCAATTATGGCAGGTCCAGTTTATAAAACTCTTCGGCTGCCTCGTAGTCTTGAAGAAGTACCACCATTTGTTTTCATTTGGTGTTATTGATCATTGTGTGAGAGCAGCTGTCACTTTTCCCAGTGCTTGATGTCTTATTTTGGAGCTGAAACCCTGGATTCCTGTCCACCTTATAGGTTTATTGGCTAATGCGAGAGCTAGCTGTCGAAGTGACACCCATGGCAGGGGAGAGTTTATCATTCTGCTGACAGGCTAAATAACTTGTGCCGAGGCAACAGATAACAAATGGGCTCAAGTTGTGGCTTGAGTGTCTGTGTGTTAAAGACAAGAACAACTGGGCTGCAGCAGAAATAAATGGTCTTTACTTTCTGGCATTTGGCCATTATTCCTGGGGCACCTGAAGAACACAGAGGCAAGACGATTCATCAGTGCTTCATCGTGAGCCAACAAAGAGCATGTACTAAGTATTACTGAAAACTATGTTAACATGTGACAGGTTTTATAGTTGCTTGATTTCACCTTTAAAAACTCTGACTTGTGCTCACAATAAGGTAAAAGTAGCCTTGTTCATTTGAAAATCACGAAACCTAATCAGACGGAAAATGAAAGTTTGTATATTACAGACTAATAAAGGCAAACTAGATGTGAACAAACAAATACTCAAAAAATCTGAAATGCACACGTGAACAATGAATAATGACTCTTTATTTACATCGTTATTAATTTCCCATGTGAGGTATTGAGCTTTTAAAGTTTTGCCAACGAAACTAGTTTAAGGTCAGTTTATGGGTTTGATCATAGATAATTCAAAAAGCAATTCTCTGAAATTAAAACTTCCCATTTGGGATTGGAACACTAGATGTCTCTTCTGCATTGGTACATTCCTTTAATTTTAAATGGACCACCTGACTCAATTCTTGAAGAACTTAATACTTAGTTTCATTCATTACTCACCCTCATAATAAGCCTACAGGATCTAGTGTCGAAGCAGCAGGCTAATAAGCTAAGGCCGTTGATAGCGCCACACTTGCAGTTCACCTTTGCCTCGTAGGTGTCAAACTGTCAGTAAGAAACTCAGCAGGCTTCAAGACTTTACTGCAACTGTGGCACGACATAAACAAATAAATTTCCCTGTAAAGAAAAATGGTGCCACTCATAGAGGACGTCTGGAAGATGATGCACATTCTTGTTAGCCGCGACGTGTCAATACATTAACAAATGCCCTGTTCCACTCCCACTCAAGTCTCCATTTACAGCTGTTTCTGTCCATACAGTAAGTGAGATATACCCGTGAGGCAACCAGAGTTCTGTCATAAGCCCATGAAAATGTGCTGCAAGAGATAAATTCCAAGATGTCAGAGGAGCTGTCAGTGTGAAAGAATACACTGGTCATTACCACCTTCAGATCTATCTTGCGTGCAAACTCCCCCTCCCCTCTGAGCGGGACCCCTGCTGAGGATGAGCCAGACTTTCCCACAGTGAAAAACTGACTTGCATGCAGTCACTGGGCCAAACCTTTACTGTATCCTCCATATGACTGTAATCTTCTCATGCAGCTCTGACAGTGTTTTCATCTGGCTTTTTACTCAGAATGTGCTTAAATTCTTGCAAAGCCATTAGCAGCATTGTAGGTCAATGGCCAAACCAATCAGATCAGAAATGCAAGAAATGATCCTGTTAAAATGTAGGATCTGCTGTGTTGTTGTTATAATGATCAAATGTTCTGTTGTGATGTGTTGTTTTATGTTGTTGTGCTTTTACATGCTCATTCTGACCAAGGAGTAGTTTTACAAGCCCTTTTCTGGCAGCAACACCTCTGCCGATGGAAACCTTTTCAATAATTCAATCTATGATGTCAAAGCAGCCCCCCTCATCACTATGTTAAAACCTACATCGCTATGGTTCGAAAAGAACTTGCCTCAGCTGTCAGATGTCCTTATTAAGGCTGTCTAATAAGCCCAGGTTACAAGATGGTTCTGAGAAGTAAACGATATCCGCAGAGCGGCCCACACATACAATAAGGCAGCGAGCCTCAGTGTGGATTTCATACTTGGGGCTGAGCATACTCTAAACCTATTTTTGTTGTCCTGATCTCAGACAACCCTGGACCCCATCCAGGATGGTTAAAGTAATATCCAGCAGTAATGCTGCCCCGTCCTGCCGTCTCCACCGGGACTTGCAGGCCGAGGGGCCGGGGTTCAAGAGTGACGGGGCAATACCAGTTAGAAATTCCAGAAAACCTTGTCTAAACTCAATTTCAGTGAGATCTAAGTATGAGGAGGAAGCATGACATTTTTGCGATGCCCTTCACTTGTCTTTGCAGTCTTACTCATCCAGAGGAGGAATGCGCTCTCCTTTTTTAGACCCCTCCTGCACAGATACAAAATACCCCATGCTCCCAAAGTCCTCAGTTAAACTGGATACCCGATCAAGACCAGAGACCACGTCGGCTCTCGAGCCAGGTTGCGGACACAGTCATGACGGGGCATTCCCTGCACAAAGGAGGTGGCGTTTTGTCGTTCTTATGCTGGTATCCCGTGAATTTACGGCCACCGAGGCTCCTCTCTTCATCCTCTCCCATGGAGATAAGGGGTGTTTTTCCTCTGAAAATCTGCGGGGGGTTGGGTGTAGTTAAAGGACACACTCAGCTGCTAGATTAACTCATCAACACCGCATTGCAGGGTGTCAACAGAAATGTTTCACACACAAGACCGACAAGGAATGAATACCATTTGGAGGTCACAAGTGGCAACCCCTCAGTCCTTCAGGCCTTTTAAATGTTAGTGTCTGCCTTTCAAGAGCAAGGATGTAACCTCTAAACCTTTGAGAGGAAAAGAGATACGTGTTGGACATCACTGCGCTCATGTCAGTTTCTACTGTAGATTACGACTTGGAGAGATCAAGCTCATGAGATTTAAATCAAATAAATCACAGGAGATAAATTGTTTCTTGTCATTTTGTAGCTACAAATACAAGCTATATATTTGAAGCTCTGATGTCATTCACATTCACATGATCAACATTAAAGAATAAATTAAGGAGACATTTTAAAGAGAGTCACCATGCGCTCATACTTAAACAAACACAACTACAAATAAGCTGTCACTGTAAAATCTCCATCTGACGTCCAGATTCGATCAATCTTTCCTGAAAGCAAAAACATGCATTTCGAGCGTATGAAATCTGTCCCTTTCATGTTCATACCAAAAAGAAATATGAACATTGGATCACGCTTTCCTTATCTCAAAATACACAACACTATGACAAGCTCAATAAACAATCCTGAAATACAGCGGCAGTATGTTCAGTTTCTGGTTTCAGCACCAGGAACATGATTCAAATGTCTTTTAGTAACTGTGCCTGCCTCCTTAACTTCTTTACACAGCATATTTTCAGGGACCCAAAAAACAACTGACAACCAGAGACGCGGGATCATCTTCAAAAGAAAGACGTTGGTCTGAGGCATGCTGTCTTTTAGCTGCCTGAGCAATGCCATTCCTTGTAGTTTGAGTCATCTAAACTTCCTCGCGTAATGGCTTCCAAATTTAGATTACGGTGCAAGTTTCAAACAAAGTTTCAAATTTGTTGAGAAGCTTTGCTCGGAGCAGTTAAGGGTCCAGAAATGGACAGTGGAAAGTGGCGGGATCTTGAAACGGGTCCCTCTGGTGTTGACTCAGACAGGCACTGGGAGCCGGCCAGGTTCCTCACCCTCGACATGCACAGCGGATTGTGAGGCCTTTGCACTTGGCGGGCAGCAAAGCTTTGAAAGCTGCTCAGGGAAAGTCATTGTTTTCCCTCTAAAGCTGCAGTGCACCAGGGTGGCATGGCTGCCATGTTGTGCCTGTTTGCTTTAGGTTTGAGGAAGATCAAGCCACGTGGCCTTCGTTAAGCTGTGTCCCAGTGGGCGGCCGCTGCCCACTGGAACGTGAGAGATAATTTGAGTAGCACTGAGAGGTCCTGTCATATTGCTTTGTCATTGAAATAAAGCTTCTGGGACGTGTTGTCAAGACCGTTGACTCGACGCCATCCAAAGAAGCTGAAGTCTGATCTGAGACCAGAGCTTGCAGAGTCTGATACTGTATAATGCAGTATGGAGAAACACTAAGACACATTTGTGTGGCTGGAGACGTTGGTTCTCTGTGGTTGGCAAATGTTGATTTGTTGAGTTGTAGCTTTCCTGGTTGGCCATATTCATCGTCATCTGAGTCTGGTTGATCAATGACTGCTTTGATGTATGATGCTCCCTTGGCCAGAAACCTTCTGAAGATTGATCTCAATTTGGTCTCTAATAAATTTTATTTGAAGTAAAGTATTATATTTTATACTTTAGAGTTTCAGTATCTTAGTCTAATTAAGATTTTGTTTAGGACTTGTCTTAATTATTTCGTTGTATTTACTCTTGTGTTGTTTAATGTTTTAATTAAGGTTGTTCTTCAGGATGGTATCTTATACATGTTTTTATTAGAAATGTTATTATGATGTTATTACGTTTTTGTCAAAGTTTGTTTTAATGGAATATTTTGTATTTTTCTGTCTGATTACTGCTTCTATCTGTTTATCAACTCATTGTTTTATCTTCTTATGCAAATTGCAAATTTCCTCATTGTGGGACAAATAAAGGAATATCTATTTTATCTTGGAGAGGGCACTCGTTTTAAATAGCTAGTTAATCTCAGTGATACTTTCCTGTTTAAACATTAAACAAATCAAAAGCAATCTCCAACAGCTTCATCAGAATGTAATATAATTGTTGGCACTAAGTCCTGAACTCTTTAAAAATCAGATAATCAGATCAGATTTTTACTGATGATGACACACAAATGATGAATAGTGAGTAAAAATAACCTTTAACAATACAAATATAACCAAGCAGACAGAAGTTAAGTCAACCATCAAACACCACCATCCAACCATCCAACTCTGAAATCAGTTCGGCTGAAGTGGAATCAGCACTAAGCTCAGACAGTTCTGTCATTCCTCTCTGTCAATGGGGGACGCCATGACAGTGTTTTCAGTGTTGGGTTCCGGGTGCTGTTTGGCATCAGCGGGGCGTGGGAGGTTAAGGGGTGAGTGGCGGCGTTGGCCCTGTCAGCCCCCCGAGCTCACCGGGTCCCAGGGGCTGGCGCCAGGCTAGCCCCGCTAGCAGCCGCGGCAAAAAATAACCCCGCTGCAGTTGTTGGGCAGGGGAGAGTGACGGGGAGAGCATGTCACACCGGGGGATCAGGTTTCAGCGGCTGTCATCAGAGAGCAGTCATTACTTCTGGGCTAATTATCTCAGGCCACGTGTAAACAAACAACCTGCCAGTGTGAAGACTACATTGTGTTCACAGCTCCAGGCTTTAATTTTGTCCCCTTCGCTTGTTTGATGTTGGCATCGATTCTGATGTTGGCTAAAGTGCTCGAGTCCCAAAGGCCAGTTCAGTTTAGAGGCCTGAGAAAAGGCTGGTAAATTGTGAGTTGAAAGGGGCTAAATGAACTTCTTCTTCTTCTTCTTAGAAACATCTGAGTTATTTGAAAAGACCACAGAATTTCCTTCAGTCAACCAGACTGATGTGAATATAATCGTCAATAACTCCAAAGGCAGCTTTGATGTTTAAGATACATGTTACAGAATGGAACATCAAGAAGTGTATTTCAAATTAAGACCAATTGTATTTCAAATTAAGACCAAAAACAAAACAAAGAAATTGATTGATGGGTTTAACTTAAAGGACTGTAAGTTATATTAGTTGAGAAAATGCTGCAACAATTTGCTTTAAAAGGTCTTTTTCTTTTGAGTGTTTCCATTAATATGCATATGAAAAGCATGATGAATGTTACTGTTGAATCTGGTTATTTCATCCTCAAAAATACAGCCAGTCTTTAAAACGTATACTGCATGACATCCAAATCCACTCCAGCAACTGTATATTATTTTCAGCGTTAGTAAAAAAAAAAAAAAAAAAGACCTGATCAAAGGAAACTGTGTTGGACAGAAAAAAAAAAAACATAGATAAGACAAATAACCATTATATTTCAGCTGTGTTTAACTGCCATCCATCATGATTTTATTTCATCAACTGGACTCTGACAGGATCCATGAATGCACCCTCTGACTGAAAACTCAATCCAGCTCGGCCCAGCACCCGCTCTCACATTCCCCAGCCTTCATGGCACGTTTACGGTTCAGGCTCATGTTTCTATCACACGCCTGCCATACCATACCTGTGTACTGCGCCACAGCCGGGGAGCAGTTGCGCGTCAGTAAAGTTGTCTTCATCTCTTCAGGCTGGAGTTGGGCCTTAAACAGCAGTTGTATTGTAATGAGCTTAATGATTTTAGTGGCGATTAACAGCACATCTAAAATAGTAATGTATTAAACTGCAGTTCAGGAACCGGAACAGTTCAGGCCTTTTTATTCTGTCGTTTCCAGAGCAGAGCCCCTTTAGTGACCTCAACACTCCGTATGTTACTTCATGATTCAGCCACATCGCTTCCCCAACACAAACCTCGGGGGGGAAATCAAACCTTTTACCTGTCATCCAGCAGCAGGTTTCATCTTCAAAAGGAGTTTTCGTGATCTTGCAGATGTCCACAGTCGCCACAGAAAGACAAAATGTTTGCTAAATGAAAAAACAACTCTTAAACCCATGAGCTGGATTTTCACCACAAATAAGGCTCGTCTCTGTTCGAGCTGTACTCTGCATCCAATGTGTGTCAACATATGAACATGAGAACATCTTTTTAAGAAGCAAACCACTGCAATAAATAAATAAATATATGTTAAAAACTTGGTCTTTAAAGGTTTGCATTGGGAACTAAATCACAAACTGCACTTGGGAATCATGGCAGCTATAATACTTTGCACAAACAAAACACAAACTTTGCAACGAGAGCTTGGAGCAACATTTACATTTAGCTACCAGCTGATAAAGATATTCACTGTGTTTTTCAATGTATTTTTTTTAACGCTGTATTAAAGAGTTAATTAACAGTTCAAAATCTGTAAATGCTCCTCATGTCCCAAACCTTTTTGAACAAATTTCAAATAAAAGCAGTAAAGTAAGCTGTGGGTGTGTCGCACAATTCATGCCTGATTTAACCTGGTGCACAGCTCATTGTCAGGTGTGAGATATTATTCAATAAAACACGGCGTAATGCAGATGCAAAACGACATTAAGCCCCTGCTTGCATGCTGTCACTTACGTCCTTCTGGGAGACGCTGGCTTGTCAGGTCTAACTGTACGTTATTAATTGCCCTCTTGTACCCACCTTTGTTTGGAGGTGTTCAGAGTGACCAGGAGTTTGTACTCAGATATTTATATATGCATCCTAAACCAAATTACTCCAACGTAGAGACGTAGCTAAAGAGCTCATTTGCATGCTGGGGCCTATTTGAAGGGCGTGAGTCAACAGCAAACATTACTGCACCACTCCGTCAAGCGAGTGACTGACATTTCTAATGGAACATGAGCGCTTCGCTGAATATGGATTTAGCCGTGCCATTAGTCTGGGGTACTTTGATGACCACAAGAAATGTGATAGGCAATTAATTTTTGGGAACAAGTTCGCTCATCCCCACCAATCCCTATTAAGGGGCTGGTGATCCCCCATTTGCTAATTGAGTTAGCTGCATCAGTCTGGATTCGAACTTGAGAAGTGTCACAAATCAGACTCTGTTTATCTACCATTATGTCGAAGCGAGAGGCTTAGTTTTACGATATAATTATACCTCGCAAGACAGTGACCCCAGCCAACCTTATTTTGTAATGCAGAGCACTTCGGCGGGGTCCTTGATTCACACTGGGCAGATTTCATCCAGCTTTGCCTGCTGTTTTTTTTTTTCCTGTTTCAGCCTCTAAATGGAGCATGAAATCTCTGCACAAGAATACTGAGATAAGTTTGATTAAAATTCCTCATTTCCTCCAGATGGCACTGTCAGTGTGAAGGCACTGAATATCCATGAGGATGCACCCGACTTTCAATCTATGGAAAAGAAGCAGCCCTGACATTTGACGACAGTGACCCGACGACGAGTACAAAAGTTATAGGTCAAAAAACTTGCGAGTGGAAACGCAATCCATTTTGTTGTGGCCCTGAATGCGATTTGATCGACACTATCCACTTGCAGCGCAGGCCTCCCCGTGCCCTCGCCAGAGACATTTGCAACTGGTGTCAAGGCCCTATAAATCATCCTGTATCAAAGAGGCCATGTAACGCTTTCTACATTTCAACATATGTGGAATCAGAACGCGTCTGTCATCGATGTGAGCCACTCACGGAGAAAAAGGTTTTTTGGAGGCCTTTCCCACTCTAATGTGGAACATATGTGCTATTGATTTGGGAGGTTTTACCTGCCACAGAGGGATACTCCCGAAATGAGGTGAGGCAGACACTGTCATACCTCTTCAATAGTAAAGGATTATACCCGTAAACTAAAATCAACAAGGTGGATAACGACCAAGACACGGCAAGACGGGTCGGACTTAAATCTGCTCTGTGTTTCTGGAGCTTCGCAGATGTAAAGTCCACTATGAAGAGTTTTTTTTTTTTTACCCCTTCTGTTTAAAGTGAGTGTTTTGCCTTTAAATAGCCTCTAAACACACAGTGATCTGCTTCATTTGCATCAAACGAGACAAAGTCCCGACCACGCCGGCTGGTGCCAGGATGAGCCTATTCATCTTAATATTATAAATGGCTCTCACTGTCATCCGAGGTTTTAAGTTCCCAAAGCAACTGATCCTGGTCTTGTACTGGCCATATATCTCCCTTTGAAAGCCAACTCTTCCATCTCCTGCTGCTTTGTATTTAAGGTTGGCCCTCTATCTTGGGTTTAACCTGCTTTCTCAATGACCATCGTAACTTTAGGAAAGTGAGGAGGTGCCCCGCTCCTTGAATAATTTGGGAATCTGCATTTGTGGTCGCGGAGGTTGGGGATAAATGAGACTGTCAATCAAATGATAAATGTTTAGCGATCTGGTCGCTGCGTTGTGACCGAGCTTGTTTCTAAATTTAGAGTCGCTTCCACAGAATTACCCCTCGCTGGTGCTAAATAAAAACATCCAACCAGAGTCTGACCGTAGTGATGCCAGTTTTTCTGCTGGGATTGAAGTCGGATTATTGTGACATGCACACTTTTTAATTTGTTTTACCATAGATAAAACCACTGTTTTAGGAAAGGCCTGGCTGCCATCAGGACGAACCCTGAAGTTGAACATGCGGTATGGCTGTCGACAGCACACAGGCAGCACTTATAGTATAAATCTTTGAGTCAGACTACTGGCTTTTAGAGGTAGTTTCACAGTATTGGAATTATGTTTTCTTAAAATCACGTTGACGTGCAATTTTATGCTAAAGGAAGTTAAAGTTTCTGGTAGTGTATTATGAGATTTTCAAATTAATCAAATAAAAAAAAAAGTGATTTATTAGGGAAGACCAATCAACTTTATCACACAGTGGTGATCACTGAAGTACCGTCAGTATGGAGGCAGCAGCATGTTGATGTATGACAACCTCATGGTTCACAAATGAGAGGAAAACTGTTCTCTGCAATAAAAAAAAAAACTTAGAGAAACCCAACTGTATAATTCTCATCCAGGAAGATGCCAAGATTTGAGATGTCTCATTGTATTGCATATTTCATTATCGACATCTCTGGATCCAGGAAAAAAAGCACAATTTTTGGCTTTATTTTCATTACATATTAATTTAAGATCCATATGATTCTTTGCCACAGCCTGAACTACAACTACAATCAATCAGTTAGAGCAGCTCTCAATGTAGTACTGATGTCTCTATGTGACCTATATAAGCTTAACAAGACACTAGGGCAATATCAGCAAAGAGATGTAGACAAGAACTGACTGAAGAACATGAGTCAAAAAAGAAAAGAAAATAGTATTAAAAATAGCTTTTCAAATATCTTCCAAAACAAATGTATCCACTAGCCAAATCTTTACAACACCATAACCCTTTATTCTGGTAAGCACTACTGCTTTTGTCCACAGGGGGCGCCAAAATCTACACAAATGATGCACAGAAGACAAGACCAGACAATAAATATTAAATATAATGTTTAAAATGAACAAATTAGATACACATTAAACAAGACCTTATAAATTGTGTCGAAAACATAACCCATGAGATTGTAATACTACAGTACTAGTACTATTACTGCATATAATAACAATGACAACTGTGTTGGCTCCATTGTGAGGCCACAGATTTACAGAAAGACATTTTTCATTTCTACTTTTATTCTTCTATGTTATCAGACTTTCTCTGTTCACATATGTGACTGTAACTTCTCCTCTATGAATCATGACAGTGTTGCTTAATCTGTTCCTGGCGTCTAAACAACAAGACCCAGCAAACGTCCATGTTTAACCTTGTCGTCTGTCAGGGGAGGTGATACCTGCTGGGAGGGAGGGATCATCCTCGTCATTAGCAAATACTCACCACATTCTGGAGCCGCTGCGTGCCGATTACAAAGCCCGACTATTCTGGGAAGCCTTAACCTCACGACCACCCTCTTCCCTTCACAAACTGAGGCCGACTTAACATTCCTGGCTCAGCGTATTGAGTCACAGAGAAGAACATGTAATCAGGTCATAAAACAGTCTGATGTGTGATACAATTAACACGTCAGATTCAGTGACGTGTGTGTTTGTCATTTCAAAACAGGACTAACATATATATCCAGACTAACAGCACATCTCAGAATGACTTTATAAAAATATGGATTCTCGACATCATGTGCTTCTGGGTTCGGCTTTGTAACTGTCACAATGATCCATGTCATAAAGCGATATGTGCCAGACGCTGAAGTCTAGAGTGATGCAGTAACTCAGAGATAAATCCAACAAATGACTTTTGCTGCACTCAATATGGTTGTGATCAAATGAACAGAGCTCTATAGGAGAAGCCGCCGTTTTCTTTGGTTCCTGGTAAAGAAATCTGCGGCAGCCGCAGCGGTCCGATATCGAGAGGTGGAAAAAGAGGTATTTCGAAACGATCTATGTCATCCTTACAGCTGCCGTGTTGTCTTGAATTACCTTGATGCAGCGTTTCCAAAGAACAGATTGGATTTCCTTCGCCGTCGTTTTCATCCAGATTTTTCCACAAATGCAGGCAAAAGATTTATTTACAATTTGTCTTTCTGATGGCCGATTTCTTTCATGAGCAGCCTCGCAGGGTTCACCCGACGGATCATGGCGTGTAAGTGTAAGTGGTGGTAGTTTGGAGGGGTTAGTTTTTGAAATAGGTATTAATTTCACATATGGGCATTGGTACAGGGCCTGGCATGGTTTATGGACAAGTGTTGGAGTTTTTCTTTCTGAACGGATCACTTCAAAGGACTTGGCAAGTGACGATGTTGAACTCTTAGCTGAAGGTGAGAGCTGCAGATCTTTACTGCTGAAGACGTAATAAAAACCTCAACGCCGAAAAGCTTTGTCATTTGAATCAAAGTAGCGTAAATCTCTTATTGATGGTCCATAAAGGCATTTAAAGGTAGAGACAAACTGAATTCGTCAATATGGAAAAACAGGATTTCATGCAGGTAATGTATAAATTATATCGCTTTTCATTTAGAAACAACCAATTCCCACCCCTGTGACGCTCATTATATGTTTTTTTGAAAACAGAATAACACGGCCGACGTTAAACATCTGCGTCCCCCTGCCAATCTTATTACATTATTATTTACAACCAAGTGCATGATATGGTTGTGTGGCTAAAACCAGTCAAGTATCATCATAGCTGTTGCCCTATTTTGTGTCAGTTAAGTAAGTGGAGCCTGTGTCTTCATGGCATGGTGCAAATTCCTGAGATTAATGTAAATGATAAGGAATCTGCAACTCTCCGGATTCTGAGATCCTCGGGATTAAAGGTTCAAGTTCCAGTCGACACTGGAAACGGATGACTCACTGTCCGGCCCGGACGGCTATCGGGTGTCTCATCCCCTCCCAGTTAAGAATGTAAGGAAGAGCAAAAACTCTCCGAGCGCTGAAGCTCGACGGGAAATAGAAGCTTTCCACTCGGGCTCAAGAACTGTAAATACGCAACAGAGAGAAAGATGAAGTAAATATGAGGGCGTTTTTGTACGGAGGCGACCGTCCAGCTGTGCTGATGTGCCAGATGTAAAGTGATGTTATGATTGTTTCATGTCTGACATCAAAATAACAGAACAAAAATAACTAAAGAAAAGAAGATTTTGGGAGTAGGTGATAAAAAAAACTATAAGGCTTCTAAGTGTGTGGACGTAAAAACGTTAAAAAGAAGAATAAGACAAGAAAGAAAAACAAGAAAGTGAAAAGAGAAGTAGCCGGCCGGAGTCATTTCCACTGCCTGTGTGACGACCTACATCTCTCTCAAGGTTACTGTCCATTTCATTAAAAGCCCCTTTCATTGATCCCTGTCCTTGATCTGAGTCTCCCCTTCGGCCGTGTCTCCATTAACAAAGTTAACTCTCTTATACGGCGACCTCCTCCTACTCCTCTTGACCCGGGCAGACAGCTGTGCTTACCTTAGCATAAAGTGCCACAATAGGTCATCATTATCAAATTAATCAAAGCTGTCACAACACGGCACAGTGCTGCGGTCAACCCTGAGCCGCGCTGCAGAAACCACTTAGATCATGTAACACTCGAACGTGCAGCAAAAGAGGCGTTCAGACGCACATTGCACACACACATATACACACACACACACACTGTAGATGTGTTTAAGAACTAGAAACGATCCAAGCACTGTGTTGTGATAGCTTACATTTATGGTTTGTTGAGGAATAACTGGATTCTTTGGAGAACCAATAAACTGTAGCCTAAGAAGATCAGTCAAAAATTTCACTCAGTTAAGCAATACTATAGATTGATAATATATCAACATACTGGAAAAGTAAACCTACTTCTCAGCTCCTGTTAATCCTCTGTGGTTAAATTTTGCTTGATATCAACATGATTTTTTGAGCAGTGGAAAATGCAAGAAGGTGATCTGGGCGACATGACGTATCTGCAGGGAAAGTGTTAATGTTGAGTATCAGTGATTCATTGATTTCTTCATCAGGTGCTGATTTTTCTGGCTAAATACTCACATCTAAAATCCCATGTCAACCTTCGCAGGCTTCAGATTTTATAGTAGAATTGAGACACATAGAAAAAATAAAAAATATGCTGCATAGTGGTTTATTGTTTTTGTTTGTTTGTTTGTTTGTTTACGATTGTTTTGTTTTTACTGAGATTTACTGAAAAATTATTTTACAGAAATAGATTTTTTTCCGGACATGTCCAGTGAATTGAACAATGGGGACAATGTGTAAGTTAGCTGCTGATTATCTGTCCTTGTAAATCAGGAAATGGTTTAAATTGTGTTTAAAGTGTTTTTTAAATCAACTGATTTTTGCATTTTTGACTTTTCCCAAGTATTTTTTTCATTTTATGATTCAAACAAACAAAGAAAAAAGTTCAGACCTCTTGTTTAATCAGATGCAAGACAATTAGTCATGTTTTTCGGTTTTAAGTTAATTGTTTGCGTGACTTGGAAGCATAACTGTATTTATTATGATTTTTCCACACCCATTATCTGGAGCATAGTTATACTCACATCCTGACTGGAAGGACAAAACTAGCTGTAATCTATCTGACCATCTGCCTTCATATGACTGTGAGAGAATTTTTGAAGTACCAGTAGTATCTGCCCAGGTACAAACATTACTACTTGCATCTCTCTATTTTAATGTCACTCTTCTTCCTGTTCCTTGTGTTAATCCTTCCAGAGAGTGGAGACATATTTCTCTCACTTTTCCTGCAGATGTTTGTCGTGTTCAGTTCACTCATTTTGTGAGAAAAGGCTGAGATAACAAGAAGATAATTTCCACCTGCTGTTTAACAACTGAAGCTAAAACATTGCAATACAAACACCGTCTCCCCCCTTCCCACCCGTGTGTGTGTGTGTGTGTGTGTGTGTGTGTGTGTGTGTGTGTGTGTGTGTGTGTGTGGAGGAGGATGGGCGGCAACAAGGGAGACGTGCAACACCAAATTGCCAGATTGATTAACTTGTCTGTCAGGCTCTTCACTGTGACAATAAACTCTGTACCTCAGGGAGCTTATTGAGAGATGACATGTCTGAAACCCCCAGGCACACACACACACTGACACACACACACACATGCTGACACATACACCAGCGAACCCACCCTCCCTCTCAGCTCTCATCCAACCTCTCCCATTATAAAACACCTTTCCAAGTCAGTCCCTGCCTGTCCTGAAGGCTGCAACCACCCCACACACACACACACACACACACACACACACATACACACACACACACACACACACGCACACACACACACACACTGTAATCCCTGGGGGTCTTCTGTTCTCTGGTGTCCACAGCGGGCTCCATTTTATAAACCGATTCAGTTCATAATTGAAAAGGAAACTCGGGGCCGTGTTTGGCCAGTTAATCCATTTAAGATCATTATGTGCATTGTCAATCGGCTTGACCCAGCTGCAGGGAGGGCGAGACAATGAGGGGCTCGATCTAACCCCACCTCCCTCCTCTGCCGGGTCAGAGGGGTTAATGAATGATTATTTCTCACTTTGTAACACAACAGGATGCCGATTTAAAGGGCAAACCCCCCCTCAGCCCCCGACTCTCTGCTCGGTGCTATGAGCTGGTGCGAGGGGCTCAGACCCCAAATCAAACAGACACTGATGATGCTGTTATATGAACATTTATGAGTTTTGGCCTCCACCTGAGATTGTGCAGGGTTTTCATGGTAATTTCTTCATAGAATAAATGAAGAAGAGTCTTCGAAAATTCATAAATGGCAACTGTGTTTGATCTAATTATCAGTTTGTGCAATTAATGTAAATGAATTATTGAGGTTTGCTTAAACAGGAACAATTGAATAGAAGATCAGACACTATTTCATATATATTAAATGTGTGTGTGTGTGTGTGTGTGTGTGTGTTTAAGTATGTCTGTATTTGTAAGAACACTATAGATGACTATAGTATATCATTGCTGTATTATAAAAGAGTCAAATATAGTGACATCTTTACATTGGGATCTGTGTATTTATTAGTCATATTAAAATATGTCACTTACATTAATAGAGTTATTTACATCTCATATCAGAATTTGTTATTACAAGTTATACATTTGTTGTTAGGAGGGTGATATAACTAATATATAACCTGTTTCTACTTATAAGTATGGGACATTATTTTGGGAATTATTCTACATAATAAATCAGGAAATTTGTGAATTTTTTTTTTTTAATTTTACTTTATTGATGAAAAAGATGATGCAATACAGTGTTTGTAGTGTATTACTTCAAGGCACAATGACCTCAAAATCTGACTCTGTTTCAAGTTTTCTCCCAGTTTTCATCTCTTACATAATTAAACTTTATCGACCAGTGCAGCAGACAGCTGCTTCTGTGAACATAAAAGATGATATAACATTAGCAGAAGTCATATATAACGCCATCACATTTTCATGAAGATGTTATACAGCAGTCATTCTCAGGATCTGAGCATGTTTAGTTAAATCATGGTCCAGATTCTGTGTAAACACTGTGTTCTGGGTTCAAACTCCTCCTGGTTCATCCCTCAGTCTCCCAAACTTTCTTACTCTGTTTTGATCGACATAATTCAGACAAAAAGTACAAAAAATAGCCAACAGCAAAAAAAGAAAGTCATTTGATTCAATGTCTTAGATGAGCAGGACTTTGCAGGTCATCGACCATCACTAATCAATCACCTGACATTCAACCAACTGTCAGTATGTTTCCTTCACATTAATTATCCTTTGCAGAGAAATTTATATTTTCACTCTTCATGCACAATATTTGCATTTTGAGACCATATAAAAAGTAGTGTGTAAGTGTTTTGATCAAACGCCAAATGATCCAGCACATGAGTCATGACAAGTTAGACTAGGTAATGACAGACATTACTGAGAAAAAAACCCCCTGTTGCTCTTATTCCAGTCAAACGCTGACTTTTGTGCCACTGAGCTCAGTGACAGAAAATAATGTGACAGGAGAGAAATCGACCTCGGGCTATTGTTTTTTCTGCCCGCTCGTTTGAAGTTGGAGGGCACTTCCTGCCCAGAGTCCTGAATGAACCATTTGTTTATGTCCTCTAGGTCTGTAAATCACTTAGCGCATCAAAGAGCTCCTGTCTGCCCCTGTACAACAATAGGGGGTCATGTCAATGTGCAAACATGACAAGGATGCAGAGCAAGAAAATGTTTTCCTTTCCTGAGGTGATGACAGTTGTTCCAGCATTGGATTGCAATGCTGACATTATTAAGATATAGTCTGGAAATCATAAAAGGCTGGAACATGCATAAAAGGGAAAAAGACTGTGATAAATGTTTTTTTTTCAAAACATTTTTACGAACGTCTGCCGTCTGAAGAAGTCGTAACCGTTCGTTCAGTCTTACTTCGAAACAATTGATTTCATGCATCTTGTAATTTAAAACAAAGACATTTCATTTTCCAACCAAAGACCCAAATGAAGCACAAATCAAGACTGTTGGCGTCATCAATCACCGAACTCTCATGCAAAGCCTCCATGCTTCTCCTTTATGTGATGTGTGTGCTATTGTTGAGGTTTTCATATCAATAAAAATCAAACCTGTAAATGCTACTAAGTGATTTACATTCCACTTCTGGGCCAATAAAATAAAAGTCGATCGCTTTTATGATTGCTGTTGCTGTTGCAGGGCGGAGCGTACTATTTATCTGGCCTTGTAGTCTTTGAGAAGGAAGCACGGGGCTCGCACTCTCCCTCTGTAAACACACGGCACTGAGTCACACTGTCGGACAAGCCGCCAACTCATTTTCGCCTATTTCTCAGCTCTCCACACGTCACGCGAACCCAACACAGTGCTGACGTCAAGAAGGGATTTACTCGCCTCCCTTGAATATTCTTTCGCCGCGGCCAGGTCCCCGGTGTCTTGTAGGTCTAAAAGCCATGCGAACAGGAAACCCGCAGAAGTAGACGACCAACTGCCACCCCCGCTTTACTCCAAAAGCCCTGGAAGACTGTAGCGTGGTGAGACTCAAGGCCAACAATGTGCCCACGGCCCATGTTCACATCCTCTCTGGAAGCGCTGCCTTTCCCCACTCCCTTGCAATATATCGGGCGGAAAAGGCCCCAGTTATACGAGGACCGGCAGACTATTGTGTGTGGCTGTGATTCATGTCGAGCTGTATGAACAGTTAAAGAGTCCAAGCCAGAGTTTTCCCTCAGGGTTCAGCTGAATGGCCAGTAGCTGATATTCGGCTTCATTCTGGGAAGGATACGAGTCAAGTGTGGACTTTTTATGAAGAGGCAAAAGAATATAAATCAAAACAAACATCGGAGGAAACTAGATGATGTTACATAAGTTATTGTCTCTGTTGACAAATGGTGCTGAATTGTGCATATAATTTTCTAAGGTGAATATCAGTAGTCATGAGTAATTACTTAAAAATATTGACAAGTACTAATGCAATGATGAAGCTCTAATGAGTCTTAAAATGATGCTATTGATCGGTGATTTATCTATATTATCAATGATTAACCTCTAATCATTAGCTTCTATTCAAAAACAAATATATTCCACAATAACATAAATTCAACAGTGTTGTTTTTGCTAACATTGTTCACAAATTGAAATAAAAGATCTAAGACTTTTTCTGTGAACACTTCTACCTCAAATACAAATACTTCTACTTTGCAAAGATTATCCATCAACCTGACGGGTGTGGCATAGTAACATGTTGAGTACATGTGCCTTGGGCTGGTCATAATACAATCTCACTCTAAAATGTGTATTATCACACAACACAATTACACAGATGCCGCCGTCTTCAAGGAAGTGCATCTGTGTGTTTGGTTGTCCTCACAAGGGTCTTTTACCTGACTGCAGTCATCATCGTGTCCAACTTGAAAGGGCACATGATCACCTTCAATGGTGCCTAGCACTTTGGAGAAGTGGCAGTGGGGTAATGGTATGGACGAGCATAAGCTGCCAACAACAAATACAGGTGAACTTTATTGATGCCATTTCAGTGCACAGAGATATTGTGACGATGCTGAGGCCCACTGTCAGGCCATTCATCCATCACTTCATGTTGATAACACACGGCCCCATGTTGTCCAGTGGATCAGTACATGATTCCTAGAAGCTGAAACATCCCAGTTCTCGCCTGCATATTCACCAGGTATGGGACCCAGTGAGCATGTTTGGGATGATCTTGATCAGTGTGTTCAAATGCCAATATCCAGGATCTTTGCATAGCCATTGAAGAGGAGTGGACCAACATCCCACAGGCCACAATCAACCTCATCAACTGTATGTGAATGAGATATGTTGCACTGCATGACGAAAATGGTGACCACTCCAGACACTGACTGGTTCTGCCCCCCTGCCAGTTTATACCCAACAACAGCTACTTCCTGTCTTTGAATGCCACAGTGTCACAAATGTTACAATTCCTATAATCTTGAATTACAAACATCACAAGTCTATAGTCGAGCTGAGAAATCTAGCATTAAAGCTAATTTCACATCCAACACTCGACAGTTTAATCATCCTTTTAGTTACAACCTCCCCGCTCATTTACATAGATCATAAAATGCATGAGGAGATTAGATAATTCCTTACAGTACCTCCTCCATATTAATAGCAACATTCACAACGCTATGGCACTTGCATTAATTTGTGTGGGCAATGACATTAGCCTCGATTGCCTTGCATTTCGGGCCAATTCGCCGGGGCAGCCGACCGGATCGGCAACCCCCCCCCTGCTCCCCCCTCACCCCTCCCCTCGGCGACTAATGAAAAAGACATCAGCAGGCATCGAGAAGGTCGCCCGTCCCGTTCGCTGTGACCTCGCCGTGTCTCTGTTCCCCCCTCTGACAGGTTTTGATGCGTCAGGGGTGGCTGGTTTCCCGGCCAGGCGGCGAGGATGGGCAGGACGGATCTTTGTTACAGCATCACTTCACTCGCAGCCTGAGGCGACAACCCTCCTTTCCTGCATCCTCCCTCCTCCCCTGCCTGCTCCTCGCACTCCCTTCTCGCTCCCGACACCCTTGCCACTCAATTACAATAATAGCAATTATAGCCTTTATCTGTGGAACACTTTTAAGAACACAGTTGCTAAATGTATAAGAAATGACATAAGACAAGGAGATAGGAAACAGATGGGGTGATCAGTGTCCTTTGAATAAAGACTAAAAGCTCATATAACAAAATAATTACAACAGGAATATGATATATTCATCAGCTGGCTAAAATGTGACTCTCGTCCAATGAATGAATGAATGATGAGAAGCCACAAACGAACAGGAAATGGTGGATATTTTCTCTATAATGCTCATTATAACTTAGATTCTTTTGTCATGGACATAAATAAGACAAGTTATAAATTTCCCCACTGTGGGACAAATAAAGGTATATCTTATCTTAAAGCCTTCATCTGCTTGTAACTGAAAACTAAACTTAAGGCTTAAGAAGAAATTTAAATTTTTATATCACACTCGCTTCTATTTTTAATCTCCTCCACATTATTTCTTTTGCTCTTGTGCATGTTCTTCCACAAGAACTTGAATGAAACCAGTTTATGTTGATCAGCAGTTCATTGAGTCGCTGGCAGTTTCCTGACAGACTGACATCCTTGAAGCCACTAATTAAAATCAGATCCTCTCATCCAACATATGAGTTTGTGACTTGAGACTTGACTGGTTGAAGTCACACCAGCATTTTGATTAAATGAACTAATTTGGTGTGTGAATTCAAAATCTTCGCATAACTTTATATGTTGTCATGTCACACCTGAAGTTCACCTCATGTTCAGTGTGACTCACCATAATGGTCGTCTTTATCCTGAACCTCAGACAGACCGAGACATCCCTGCCTGAGGATCTACTGTATATTTGAACAACCCGGCCTGGAAAGCGTTAAAAGATTTAAGACGTTGCTCGGAGCTAGACCCGTCACTGTCACATCCAGCGCTGAAGTCCATCACCTTGCTTCGAGAGCAAGGTGACGATGGCTCCCCGGGTCCCCACCAGGTGTTCCCGTGTCCCCTTAATGAAACACAAAGGGCAGTCGGTTGAGACGGAAAGAGCCAAATTGAATCGGGGCCTCTGCTTTTGTGCGCTGCATTAACAACTCAATTAAATGCCAGCAAGCATCTGCTGCTATGCCAGTCTGGCATGAATACCTTACTGACTCTATCGTTCTCTCGTTTTTCAGACTAAGAGGGGGCGAGACACAATAACAGCGAGAGAGAGAAGAGGAGGAAGAGGATAATGTGCAGGTACTCTAATCCGTCTCGCTGACATTCTTATTAATCCTCAAGGTGAGACGTGCGCTTGATGCAAAAACAGCTCGACAGTGAGGTATAGCTTCACAGATACTGTAGTTTGTGGATTTATATTGAATGCATGTGACAGATGATACAATCAAAAAATGTGTCATAAAACTGCATAATGGGAGAAAATAAAAAGGTTTAAAATCAAATTAAAATTTTAAATTATTGCAAAATGCACAAGTAGCTGTATTATATCAGTAATAATACTGATAATAATAATATAAATGCTTACTATGAGCTTCATATTATGGGTAATGTAACTCTGATTTAGCAGCGAATATCCTGTAATCTGTTGTCAGGCACCGTCTTCCACATCCTCCTAAAGCAACATTAAAGGTATTAAAGCTTTGTATGTAACATGGCTGGAGGTTGTGGTGAGACAGAGAGAGAGAAGAACACGAGGGAGAGAAAGAGGGGAGAGAGTGGGAGGAAGGAGAGACTGCTCATCCCAGTCTGGGAGTTCATCCATCATTGGAATCAATGTGTGCTGTAATTACTGTGTCAAATAGATGGGATGATGCCTGGGAGGAACGTGTGGTTGAGTGTGTGCATGTGTGTGCATGCATGCGTGTTTGTGTGTGCGCACATAGGCCTGCATGCACTGAGGATATCTGCATGTGTTTTAGAGGTGTCCCATGGACGCCTTATCTTCATAATCACCCCCCCCCACTCACACACACACACACACACACATACACACACACCAAACCACTCCCTCCTCCACTGTCATCTGTCATCCATAGCCGGCGCTGTCAACTGGCGCTGTCATGCATTGCCAACATCAGGCCGTCAGGAGAGGAAGTCTTAACTCTTTCGGCTGCGGAGCCCTTTGAGAGTTCGGGAGGATGCGGCTATTTAAGGAATGCGCGGCAAAAAGGATGGATGAAGCAAGTGAAACATGGGAAGCGTTGCTAATGCGGAGTATTGGTGGTGCTCACGGTTTTTCTACAGTTGTTTTTTTGGTGCTCTTGATGTTCTTCACGGCAGACGTTACGTCACAGTGTAAAGAATACTAGAGCTCGGTGGGTGTGGGTTTTTGAAAAGATGATTAAGAAAGTGATTTTTTTTTTTTAGTGATATAGGAATCTGGGTATGCAAAATCTGAAATGCACACAAATGAAGGTTTTTCAGTTGGTTTGCAGTGTGAGGAATGTATGGCAGTGATTCCCACACAGGGATACTTTCTGAAAGATTGGGAAGTGGCTCGACTAATTCGAAAAAATACAAATTACAAATTGAATAGAAAATATATCTTCATATTGAAACAGCTGTAACAACTGAACGCCATGTGCTGAGAGCAGCGAGCATGCAGACAAGTTGAACAAATGATGGACGCAAAGTTAAAATAAATGATGGAGTTGATGAAGGCGCATTTGATTTCTACTAAATCATTCTAATCCAAATAAATGTTCGATTTTCAGTTAGATAATGATAAAGATTGCCTGGATTATAAAAAACTTAATGTGTATGTGTGGAGGCTTTTTCCATGTTTGTTTTTAACTTTAATTGTTTTCTATTAAGCTTCTAATGTTTCCGTAAAAGTTTTCAATAAAGCCACTTTTCTGCCACCGAGTATAACTGTGTAATTAAAAGCATCATCAGCTTCACTTTCAAACTCAATCTCCACTTTAAAAAATCACCACTGAAGAACCCACGGCAGCTAATGACGACTGCTCCACTTTCCAAACCGTGCACGGTGGAAGCAGGAGGGCGGGTGGGAGCGGGGATGGCTGCACATCTTCCTCGCGCTTGTGTCCTGTCCTCTCGCTTGAGAAGTTATCTGAAAAATGGGGAACGTGTCCGTGAGCCATATGGCTGGGCGAGAGCGGCGGCGAGCTGAGCAGCGGAGCACGTAAAGAGGTGGAAATGGTGTTAGCTGCTTGGCTGCTCAATGTTGGCAATCAAAGTCCTGGTGAAGCGGTGAAAGATGTAAGCGGCAGAGAGGATCATGGGTCTGGTCACTCTATTTGGCACCGTGACAGGTCCGTCCTGATGGCGGAACGCTTTGATCTGTTAAGCGTGCAGACTTTACGACTGATTTCCGACGAGGGAGCTCAGTTGACCGGGCAAAAAATATCCATCTTAACAAGTCATTTACTCTTGTAGTGCCTTTGTCTGTTGAGACAAATGTTAACATTAGTCAGTTATGTAAAACGACCGTCCTCATTGAAGGTGTTTTCTGAATATCTTAAAACTAGGTAAACCACATCATGTAAATTTTGTATCAATGAATAAAGTGAATGAATTTTCATTTTGCAGGATACCATTAGTTTACTGAAGTTTTACGCAGTGATCTCGGCCACCTATCGATTAATAATGTTTACATTTGGCTGGGTATTAACTTAACAGGAACCGAGGTCTGTCAGAAGTCTGAATGATTTACAGTTGACCTTTTAAATCCAATAAAATAAAATAAATAATGTACAATTGAACAATGATTGCAATTGATTGCTTACTTAGCCATAATGATTTTTACCCCACACCAGTACATCAAATAAACAACAACAGCAACAACAAAAACAATGGCAACAACAATATTAACAACAATACTTATTGTACTTATTGTTATATATACTAACTTGTATATAGCTTTTATATATATAGTTTTATATAGTTTTTTATACACCCGAAACAACACCAGAATTTCCCCTATGGGGGATCAATAAAGAATTATCTTATATTATTATCTTATTAATAATAATTAGAAGAAGAAGAATTGGTTTTGCTACCACTGCCCTCAAAGTCAGGTTTCTCATCCTAAAATATAAAACACATATTATACACATTCAATAAAGTATCTATAAACCTAAACTCGACTAATGAATGAACCAAAGCAGCAGGTCATTACACCTCATCAACACCCACAGAAATCTCACGATAGGCACAGGCAAACGAGTCAGCTTCAGGTAGGCCGGCAGCAGATGCCGCACGCCGCTGCCATGTCCTTGAGCAAGGCAGCGCTCCAGTGTGTCGAGGCCGACTCTCGTGCTGCCAGTGAAAGATTATTATTAATTATATGGGTACAGTGTGACTGCGGCGTCTCTAATTTGTGAAAGCCGAACAGCTCCAGGCGCTGAACAAGCCTATAAACTCATAATGCTGGCAGAGTGAATTGACAGCTCTCAGCTCGACGGTGGAGCCTGTGAAATCTCCGCCGTCTCAACGCAACCTTCCCTTTTTCCTCTTTGATGGCGGCGCTGCTGCTCTCAGGGGCTATTAGGGAAATGTAACATTTGGTGCCATATGCTTGCAGGTTGTTTGGGAATAGCAATGTGGCCAT
Organism: Centropyge bicolor; assembly: GCA_037975185.1. Classification (NCBI taxonomy): domain Eukaryota; kingdom Metazoa; phylum Chordata; class Actinopteri; family Pomacanthidae; genus Centropyge; species Centropyge bicolor. Next base: position 6,221,729 of record JBBMOC010000026.1, read on the forward strand.
ATCATGACATGCTGTAGCTTACATTTTGCCAGTTAATTACCATCATGACATCAAAACTGGAAGCGAACCGCAGATGCCGCGCTGGTAAAAAGCTCTCAGGGAGGGAGGGGGGGCTTCGGGGGAGCATCATTAAAAAATGGAGTCTTCGTTATCAAAGGTGGGAAGACTCTGACTTACACAAAGAGTTTCAAATCTCCACACTTGTTTTTATGTTGATATAATAATTGTTGGTATAAAAAATTATGGTGACTGATTTTCTGGGCAGTTGAATATTTGAATATATAAGAACTAGTGTCGTGCTTTATTTGTTCTGCTCGACTCAATCCAAAGGTGTCCTTCATTTATCTTTCTGAAAAAATAAAATGTGTTCAGTTCTGTTCTTTATCCATATTCTAAGACAGGATTTGGATTCAGAACTTGAACCCACCTCGTTGGTGTTTGACACTTCTGGCTGTGACTGAAATATCTCAACAACGAGTGTGCAGACTGCCATGAAATCTGGTACAGATGGTGCCGTTCCTCCACTTTTCCAGTTGCACCTCCAGGTCATAAGTTATCACTTATCCTCTGAAATATCTCAGCATCTGCAGGTTGGATTGGCACGTAATTTTGTACAGACATTCATGGTTCCCAGAGGATGGATCCTAATAAGTTTGATGATCCGCTGACATTTCCTCTAGCACCACCACCAGGCTGACATTTGTTGAGGACTATTAGATGTATTGCCACAAAATTAGTTACAGATATTTAGAATTAACAGTAATAGCTTTGACGATTCCTCAACTTTTAGTCATCAGGTCAAAACTTTCATTTATCCAACAACGACCAATGTTACAGCATGTTAACACACTGAGCTAAGATGTGTTAACATGACTGTCGACTCTCAGTCTTGTTTTAAAAAAATGTGTGAATCCATATCTACCAAAATGAAGTGGACAGGAGTAGCAATCCTCAAAATGTTCAAGAAAGAGAGAATTTTTAAAAAACATAATTGAATGTAATAAGAGGTTTCACTTAATGTAAACACACTTCAGTGACTACTTTACCAAAGCTACATACAACAGTGCTGATACAATCCACAGGTTTGGTGATGATGACTGTGTTGGATAAAAGTAATTCAAAAATAGAGCTGTGGTTGCTATATGTGTGTGTGTGTGTGTATCAGCATTTAATATCCCCTGCAATGAGAAAAGCCAAGCACGGTCCAAAAAGCCCAGGGGCTATTTATAGTGGGCAGCAGGCTGAGTGGCAGACTTCTCTTAATCAGCATGCTCGTACGAGAGGTAATTTAAAGACGCCTCGCCGCTGACAAGAATTAAATTGTGTTTTGATTTTCTCATTAGCCTAATCTCAAGTGGGCCTCGTTATTGTGTAATTTTCCTGCCTTGACACGACATCTTGTTTTGGGCGATGACAGCCGTATGCCGCCGTTTTGGGGACGGGGGCAAGGGTGGCAGCGTCGGGGGGGTTGTTCCACGGTGACAGCTCGAAGTTATTTGGTTGGCTGTTCCTTGTGGTACGCCTCCCACCCCCCCGATGTCACACACACACACACATGCACACTCACAAACACACAACTTCCAACCACAAATGATGGGGGGATAGTTGACGTTCGATGGCTGCAGGGGGTGTTGAGGAGGTCCAGACGTGTGTGTGTGTGTGTGTGTGTCTGTGTGTGCGTGTGTGTGTGTGTTCAGTTGGCGAACAGCGTGCAAATGAATCTTTCAATGTCACTTTGCAGTTGAAGGTTCGTCATTTTAGCAGCCAAGATAATTCACTTGCCAATGTGTGTGTGTATGTGTGTGTGTGTGTGTGTGTGTGTAGGTTGATGTGCCGAGGAAGACCTGCAGTCTGTATCAATTTGTAAACTGTTTCATCTGATTCATCAGCACTAATTATTATTCATTATGGTTAAAGAGACTTTTCTTGGAGGTCTGTACTGTACAATCTGTGAAGTTAGAGGTGTTTATAAAGTGACGAGCACAGGCTGATCCCTGGTCTGGAGTCATTCACCTCTTCAGGAAATCCAACATCTTCCCCGTCAGCTCTCCTCTTACACTTTATTTCAACTTATCCTTTAACTTACATATCCTATAATTATGATGTAACGTTGTTGATTCTTCTTCTTTTGACCCTCAGCATTAGTCAATCTGAGCTATAACAACATCAGTCAAATGTAAGAAAGAAATCTGAAGCATTTCAACCCAAGCCAGAAAATTTAAAGATTTTACTTCTTATAATACTATGATTTTAACCATTTACATTTTTTTCTGCTGCAAAGCTCTGTCAGATTAACTTTGATAAAAATGTCAACACTGGGTTTTCATGTCACTTCACTAAAGGCGATAATGTGATTTTATGCTGCAGTCCCCGTTTTTATGTAAAATCTGTCATGGAATCTCTAACTTCACAGTAGCTATATTAAGAAAATGGCTAAAGCTTTTTATTTATGGCCTTTGTTGGCATCTCTGTATTTCTGTGTAATAAAGTATGAAAAAGCAGAGTACAGCATGACACTCCACGGACACGCCGGGATTAAAATATTGACAACAGACTCTGCTTTCTAACCCTCCTGGCCGTTTTTCATACAGTCTTGGCAGAAGTCTGGCAGAGGTGATAAATCACATCCTTTAGTATCCTGGATTCTTTTCTTGCCGCAGGTTTCTTGTCGCCAGTCTTTAGCAAGCCAAATGTGAAAGCTGTGACCCCGCCGTTGCCCTCTACACCTGTTGTGGCGAATCTCGCTCTTGGTCGAGGTATTAGGCAAAGACAGCACGTGAAGACGACACCGAGGGCGCGACGGCAGCTTCACTGCGCCTGAGACGCTGCTTGTGATTAATAAATCCAAAACTTTGTCTGACGATTTATGTTTGTATTTATAATCTCTGAATCTATACTTGTGCAAATAAAATATATCATAAGAATCATAAACAATGAAATTATTTTACTTTTTCTTCATTTTTTGGCTTCCATACTAATTTAAGTATGGAAGGATAAAGGATAAAGGATATAGGATAAATATGATGTGAAATAGAGGTCAAGTCAATGAAAAGCAATTTTTTTGGACAAGTTTCCTGAGGAATAAAATACCAACAAGCATTGACTGCAAACTAAACATCCATTAACATCCTTTACATTCATTCACCGCTCGTGTGTTTACGTGTGTTGACTGACACGTCAAACAGCGAAATATCCTCCCCTGTTTTTCACACTTTCATACATCAAAGTCATAGAAGGAAGCCGAGTCCGACGAGGTCACAACCATCCGAACGATCTATCAAAGTGAACAATGGCGTGACTTCATCGAACCAACCGATGCCGTGTTTGCTGTCATCGCCGCCGCTCTGGTTCCCACACGTCCGCGAAGAGAGAGAGAAAAGAAAAATGAGTCCTTTGACACGTTTTACAGAAAAAAGCGGCGCAGGTTTTACAGGAGTCCTCGTCCTTCTTTGAGCATATCCTGTTTGGGTGAGGGAGGTCACGCACACTCTGACCTTCGCGAGCTCTCGGGGATCCTGTCAAGGCTTCTGTTAGGAAGTGAATGGCAACATGACGTCCCTGCCTCACTTTAACTCATCACAGCCTTCGATTACAGCACGGCCTTATTTTTAGTTTGTGTGGGAAAGGACGGCTCTGAAGTCGCCAATTAGTAAAAACAACAAGGGCAAAACACTGAAATATACATTCTTAAACATTTAATTTTTCAGAACACGCAGCCGAAGACAAAACTATCATACTGTAAATTACCTGCAAACTTCCCTCATTTTGTCCATTTCACAGTTTCCAAGTATCCCTCTCTCGCTCTAACAGCTTCAATTTACATAAAAATGAGGCCGCCTCGTGCGAGAGTGATGCAACATCTGTGCTGATCAGAATTAATTGAAATCTGTAATGTTGTGCAGCAGCGCTAATTCGCCGTGTTACTAGCAGCATATAAAGAAGCATTATGCTATTTAGGGACGTCTATTCACTAAGCCTGATTGAGACACGAGCTAAACGCTTAGCTGTACTGCGTCAGCGACGGCTGCTCCCTTTGTTGGGCTTGTAGTAATGATTGCAACAAATGAACATGTATAAAATACTTTCATACATCTTCAGTGCTGTAATCAGAGTGTGTAAAGTAGTCCGATTACTTCTGGTCGTTTAATTATTTATCGTGAAAATCCATGAAAAAAATTAAGAAACACTTGTTCCTCATTTTGTTATTTTTTAATCTATCCTATTTTTACTTAACTATAGCCTGAATATGGTTTTAACATCTGTATTGATCTGCTCTTATAGAAAACAGGTAACAGCAGAACAGTAGAACAGTGACGGTCACACCTTTCCATTTGTCTCATGATAAATGAGACGTAGCTACGATGAGCGTGTTATCTGATACTGCCTACTGTACTCAGCCTTTGAGAGTGGATTAACATTGTCAACGTTGGTGTTAATAATAGTGCAACTTGCAGTACTTGCACAAGACGGTCAGACAGGCACTCATAGATCTTGTCTAATGAAAATAAATCTGTCTTTCTTTCTCCCTTGATCATGTGTGTGTTTAAGTGCAAAGTTATTGCCTGAGCCTGTCCTCGAAATATCACAACAACCTGCTCTATTTCCCCTCAGGTAGACTGTTCATGTGGATTCCTGTCAAAGCAATGATGGCCTGTTGATTTCACTGACTAAAATCTACGAGCGAAAGACACATCTTTTTCTTTTTGACCTCATCAGCTTCATTGATTTTTATAAATATCGACTGATTCTGAATTTGATGACAACAGCAACATGTTTCAGTCAGGAGCAACCAAAGACTGAAAGTTGAGGACTGATCCAAAAACACCTGTTTGGATCCTTCCACAGGTTCATTGGTAACAGGTGATAGGATCATGATTGGGTATGAAAGGTTCATCCTGGAAAGACTCAGTCGTTCACAAGCGAGGATGGAGAGAGGTTCAACACTTTGTCAAACACATGGTTGTGTTGTCAGTGTAAATAGTTTGTTTGCAAATGGTTGCCTTCTGATTTTATTTACGTTTTACACAGGGTTCCAACTTTTTGGAATTAGGGTTGTATTTCTTGATCCTCACACCTTGCCTAAATCATAGACTGTATAAATCTAGTTTACAGACTCACATTATTTTAGTTTTCTGCTTTCATGCTGCATAAGTTAAGTCAATCAATGCACAGAGGGTGGGAGGGTGCCCATTTGTTAATTACTGCCCCTGGAGCCTTCGAGTAGGTTGATGTGGCCGTGGCAGAGAGCATGTTAACCACCTTCTTTTTTTCCTTTACTAATATTAATTAGCTTCAGGCACTAATCAAAATAGAGGAGAGATGAAGAATTTGATTCTCATTAGAGCTTAATGAGTCTATATGGTTTAACTCGGAGCCAGATCCAACATGGAGGTGCCTATAAGATTCCAGTGTACCTGTGTTTTCCACTCTGATCACAGAGGTTTTGAATAAGCATTGCACTTTTTTTGATACAAACACATGATTAATGACGATGATTAATTAAAAGCATATCAGCAGCCTTCAAAATCGCCATCAGTCAAAGCCCAGTTCATATGACTCGAATGACAAGCCCTGCGATAATTGCTCCGAGCAGCAAACAGCAGAACCTATGACACTGTATCACTGCGGGGTCATCGAGACAATCACAGCCATTTATTCCAACTTAATCGGGAGAAGAGGCTGTGAGACGTGATGGGAGAGAGGGGGAGCAGAGGAAGGTAGGGTGGGGGTGGGGTTGTGGCGGGGGACAACTGACGGGATTTGACTCTTAACCCACCTATGCATTAGGTGGGCGATGATCTGTAAAGCTGCGCTCCACTGGGGTACGCTAGCGAGTCTCTTTTACGCTGTGATCTATTGCCCCGCTTTAGCTCCGACGATCTATCACATGGAACTGGCAGTAACGGATGAGAATGATCTGCTGGAAAAACTCTCTCATTTGTCTCTGTCGCAGCCAGTGAACTAGAGGAGACGCTAATACAGGGAGACGGCCCGGGGAGGGGATATAATTATGTCTAGGCACTCTTCTGCTCGCTGGCTGAGTATGGAAGGCATATTAGGATATAATAAAGGCAGGCCTCGCTTCCCTCCTTTCTGATTCTTTCCCTCTTTGATTTATTTTTTCCACTATATGTTCTTTTTCACCCGCTATCTCTCGACCTCTGTCTATTTATGTGTCTCTTGTCATCCTCCTCTTACTGACGCTGTTTCCCCTTTTTCTTTAATCTCTCTCTCAGCCGGGAGCAACACTTCCACCTTCTTCCCCTCGCTCGCCCTTCCACCGACATGAACGCCTCACCAGTTTTGTCTTTATGTTTTCCAGAAAACCTTCAGTCTACCTGCTGTTAGCATTATAGCACAAGAACAAAAAGCTACAGAGATTCACATTCTCTTATTCGACCTTTACACTTAGAATAAGAAGACAGACCCTTTGAGTTGTCCGGCTTGTTTCCAGCTTGTTTGCCGTCACAATGCTGACATCCTTTAGTCTTTCTTAAGTCATGAGAAACAGTCAACAGACAACAGCTCATGCCCACAACATCTGTTAAGTGCTGCACAGAGATAGAGATCTGCAGAAACAGATCCGTTTTAAACAGGAGTTTCAGTTCATTCTTGGCAGTGATTCCCACCAGAACATGGAGCACTAAGCCGGCTCAGATAAGATAATCTGCTGTAAGATCTTTAACAGCTAACACAGAAATGCCAAAGCTATAGATACATGCAAACAGCGATTTCTCTTTTTTCCATTTTACTGACAGTTAACCACTGTGTTTCAGGATATGCATTTGCAATGACTGGTGCAACAGACACAACACTCTGCATGAAAACCCCCAATTTTCCATGATTTACACTTTCAGAAACTTAAGTAATTTGATTCTACAACTGCAGCCATTTTTCATTTACAAGATGACGGCAGAAGAAGCAGAAAGTGCAGCAGAGATTCTGAACTCTGCTCAGATTATTACTAAGACTGGACGTCTGTTATCCCTTAAACGCAGGAATTATAGTGGAATTTTTACTTTACAAATTCCAGACATGACAGATTCACACAAGAAATAAATTGATAACAATCATAAAGGATTTATTTGCAAATGGCTGAGCGTCTCCAGGTGATCCTGCTGCGGTGAGAGCGAGGTTTGAGGCAACAGGCTTTTTGGAAAGAGGAACAAACACAGAGGACTCGCAGCCAGCTCTCCTCTGTGTCTGGCCATCCGGCCCGAATTGCATTTCTCTCTGGGTTCCAGTTTGGATTTGGTGATAACTGCTGAGGCCAGGCAGCACTTGGACTCTGACTGCAGGCTGACGGCTGAGCCAGAGCTGTTGCCTCCCATCTGGGTCGGGGTAGACAAGGCTACAGGCATCGTCTCAAACCCAGAGTCCGGGCTGAGTCGAGTCAGCTGCACGCCAGAACAGAGGCACTTTAATAATTTAAACAATTTAAAGTTAAAGGCAATATAGTCAAACTCAAACATTCAAATAAATAAATACAATATTTGACTTTTTCTTGGGAACCGATGTAACATTTTTTTCATGATGGTTTTTAAATTCTGTGTTCTGGACACATTTTGCTGGCCGGCTCTTCCTCTGGCGATGCATTTCAAAGAAGAACGATCTGGTTTGCGTTAGCTCGGAGAGCCCTTATGTCCGAGCAGACAAAGAGAAGACATAAAAAAGTCCCAATAAAATGATGGCACGGTGCCGCCCATCCCAAAAGATTGACAGGTGATCGTAGATGTAAAACGCAGGAAGTATCGCAATGAAAAACCCACACAATTCTCACAGAGGATCCTGTGTGTCGATGTTTATGCACCAGAGTTTGAAAAATAATGTACGTTACATGTGTACATGGCTTTTAGAGAAATATTGTACAGACACACCCAGACAAAGAGAGACACAGTAAAATCAAGCACACGCACATTAAAGCCCAGAACAATCAATTGTGCACACACACACATATGCACAGAACAACACATACACACACATATAAATGCAAACGCAAATGCATACACACACACACATCCTGCAGATCTCCTGTGTGCCTCTGTGCCATGCTTTAGGAAGGAACTATACCCATAACACAGTGGTTGTTTCCTGCCTACAGGAGCTTTAATAGACGGCGGGGCGGCTGACTCACCAGGCAGGCTGCGGATGTCTTCCCTCAAACATGACACTTACAATAGGCACTTAGTCTGTTCGAAGGTTAACAGGCACATCTCACTGTATTTACTTCAGCTTTTGTGTGAGGTTGAAAAATAAAATCAGTCAGATTGTTTACATTGGACCAAAATTTCCACCGACATGTTTGCATTATTTCACCTGGGCAAAAGTTAATTGATGTTTCTTGTCATGTAATAATCACACCTGGGAACTTGTTCAAGCATTGTTAGAGTTTGGTGACTATTTTCTGTATTATTCACATGATCCACTTCTTTTTTTGGTGCTATTTTGGAAACAAAGCGGGGTTTTTTGCCATCAAATTTCTATCGCTAATAAAAATTTTGCACATCAATTGGAGTAGAGTAGACTTTGCTAGTGTGTGTGTGTGTGATTCTTGCATTGCTCATAGTGTAGGGACATAAAAGTGTTTACACAGACACATTATGGGGACTCTGCTTCCTTATAAGGACAAAATGCAAGTCCCCATAACATAAATCATTAAACTTTAGGGTGAAAGATTTGGGTTAGAGTGAGACTCCAGAAAATTAATCTAAGTCAGTGTTATGTCCTCTGAAGTGATGGAAACTCTGTGTGTGTGTGTGTGTGTGTGTGTGTGAGATCAGATGGAGGATTTCCTGTGGATCAAAGAAAAGTACGTCACCCTGCCTCATCTGTCATTTCAGTAACAAGGACCGATCTAATCTCTCGACACCATTTGTTCCAGTAGCCGACTGTTTTTTTAAAATATACACACTATATGTGTATGGATTCCCACAGATGTGTGTTTGTGTGTGTTCAAGAGACAGACACACACAGAGAGAGAGAGTGAGTGTGGAGGCCAGACAGGCTGGTATGTGTGGAAATGAGCAAGAAAGCTGGTGATATTGACGAGAACATCGACAGAAAGAAAAGAAAATGGCAACAGGTGCTCAAATTTGTTTCCCTCAAACTTCTGCTTCCCTCGGTTTGCCTTCAGCTCAGCTTCGTGCCAGACGAGAACATAACTAAATCATCTCAATTTCTGTTCCCTATTTCTGGCTTTTCACACTGCATTTCCAAGACATTTCACAGGAATACTGAGAATGAAAGGAGACTCAATAGTAACCACACAGCTGCCTTGTAATAATCTGAGCTCCTGTTTGTTGGTGATCCCAATATCTCAAACCACAAGACGGACAAAGAGTTCAGAGTATACGTTAACTTATTAACTATTATCACATGTTAAACTTATTTACCACGTGATGATGACTACAACAAGAAGGAAAAAGTGTGTAATTTGTTAAACAGCCTTTTTATGCCACCAGCAGCATCATGTGACAGTTTGTTTGTGGAATTGTAAACACGCTGGTGACGGCGTGCTGGTGGTTTGGAGGGGGCGCTGCCGGGAGACACGTCACCTCGAACGCCCTCCTCTGGATTAGTGTCTTAATGTTGTGTGTCGTGTCCCATCATTCCTCTGCATGTCTCACTCTTCTCCCGTAAACACCCTCCCCTCCTTCCTCAGCCTGACTGATGTGGTTAGTTCAGTGGAAAAGTCCTGAATCAGTTTTTGTGATGTTGTTAAACTTCTTTATGATGTTTTCGAGGTCGCTGCTACTGATGCAGGAATATGAAGACGAGTTCTTGCAGTCGGGCTTATTACAGCCACAGATGCTGGATTTGTTTTGGTTATATTGATTTTTGGCAGGATGTGAAAAGGATTTCAAGAACAAATAGAAGAAAAATGGTTTTAAAATGCATCCAGCTTCTTTGCTTTAAGGCCCAGAACAACACTGCACAAGATAAACTCATAGATAAAGAATGGATGCAAGTACAGTACAGTGCATATAAAGAAAATCAGATTTCTATGAGCCACTTTTCCAATTGCAAAACTGAGCATTACACAAAACATGTAAAATCTAAAATTAGTTGCAGCTCAATCTTGAACAACGTGTCACGAGTTCAGTTTTTTTGCTGGACCCGAGAGCAACACCACAGATGGGGGGGGGGGGGTCTGGGAAAAAAGGATTCATGAAACACAAAAACTCCAGGACTTGCAGAAAAAGACAAAAAGCTGACAAACAAAGAGGAGTCCAGGTGGTGAGGAGCTGCTTCAGTGGCTGAAGGCTGGAAGGTGGAGATGTGAAGGTGAGGACTGAGCACTGGAGATCAAAGGAGACACTAGAATACACTGGGGAAACATCAAACACTGAGATCAAGAAAACACTAGGAACATACATAGCACGTGAGGGAAAAAGTGAGGGGATGATCTGGCAGCTTCCAGGTGGAACAGAGAGCTTATTAAGCTGCCAGTCATTAGGGGGAATGAGGGACAGCTGAGAGAGAGAGGGGACCCCAGCACCTGCAGGCCACACCTCCAGCCACTGAAGCAAGGCCTGAACAAAAAGACAAAACCAAACACACTGGAGTAATAGCATAGACTGTATAAAATATGGACGTAGTGTCCGTCACGCCACCCATAGGTTTCTGTAGAGCAAAAATGAAGCAAATCATAGTGCGTAGCCATCTCGGTACTCCAAATATGGACAAAGAGGTGGAGCGAGGGCGGAGCTGAGGCGGGTCCTATGGGCCGGCTGAATGAACGCTATTGGCTGAAAAAAGCCACTTTATTTGAAATAATCAAACTAGTTACGGCTAATCAGCTAGGTTAAATGTTAAATATCGTTGCTAGCCGGCTAACCCCATGACGATCTCTTTCCCAAACTCAGTGACTAGAATTAGCCGGGGTGACGCCCTTTAGACCGTCAGTGGCTAGTTGTCAATCAAAGTGGCGCCACTTAGATTGACAGCTATGAATTGTGCATAATGATGTATGTTGTATATTTTAAACGAACGCTTTATAAAAAAAATTCGCCCCCTCCCCGAGTTGTCATGGAGTAGAAAAACAGCTTATGAGACTAGAGCCATGTTTTGAACCAGGCTGTAAATATGTTTTTTTCTGTTGTAAAATAGGACATTTTTGGACTCCCTTCTGCGGCCTGCTCTAGCGGTTATTCGAGGAACTGCAGCTTTTTTGCACTTCCGCATTGGCTTCATTTTTCAGCGCCGGAGGTTGCCGCTTGAGTAATAGACTGAAAAAAGCACTGAAAATAAACCAGCAAAACACAAGAGAACCTAAACCATGACACAATGTCTGCATTAATCGTTCCTTCTGCCAATGAACGACGTTGACTTTCAGGATGGCTGCTGGTTACAGGGGGACTTTTCATTTAAGGAGATCAATTTTCTTTGTGTCCACGTTTTCGTTCAACCTCGTTCCCGAAGTGGCAGCAGCAGCTCTTTCGGTTAACATTGATCCTCAGACCCCATCTCCACGCCTCTGCACTTGACCTGAATGTGTCCTCGGAGATCAACAGTCAATTAAGAGCCCCTTCATATTTTTTATTGTTGTTTTACCCTGACAGTAGAGAGGAGCTCAGTTTAGCCTTCTGCACTGCTACTCCGCTAATTGGAACCAGGATCTGTAAAAATGGGAACTTAAGTAAAACATGCCATAAAATTCTGAAGGCTAACCATAAACTAACCAATTTCTTTCATTCTTTTAAAGGGAACTCTAACTGAAACCTCCACGTAAACTTTTACGAGGATCCCTGGGGTCACCCGTAAACCCGTTAATAGAGATGAGATATGAGTGGGGCGCTCGGGCCTCCCATTTCGTTTGCATTTCTTTCTCTCTTTTTTTTTCTTCCCTTCCTCCTGTTCCATCGCATTCTTGGAAGAGGTCAAACGCTGTTCGGAGGCAAACACTGCCAAGACTCCGCTGTCGTTTTTATCAAAGAGCGAAATGAAAACTCGATCCACGAGGACGGATCACAGAGAGACGTTCGAGCTGTTGGTCCTTCTTCTCCTGAGTCACGATGCTCTCTCTCTCTCTCCCTCTCTCTCTCACTTTGACTGAGTTTGGCGCAGAGGTGTGAAAAGGTGAAGCTCACACTGTTTTAGTGGCCGTCGAGCAGCGAGGTTCCCCTTTCATGTTCAGCTTGAGACGATTCATTCGCTTCATTTGCCGTGTGATTGCCGAGCTCACCTTTTCGCTGACTCAAGAGTGAGTTTCCGATATGTTTTTTCAGGATTAAATTTTATCCTCATTCTAGTTTGAAAGTTTGCATGCAAATATGGAATGAAGAAAACAACACTGAAAATGTAGACGCTCATGAATGACACATGACATGCACAAACACTGTAATTGCTTTTTCCTGAGCACAAAGTAATGGTTAGAATTTCAACCAAATTTAAAGTAGATCATATAAAGTGAAATGACAAGTATATTGACTGTGTAAGAGGCCTTAAAAACCCTCTGGACAACAACAAAAAAAATAATCCTGTAATCCTGCTAAAATCAATCTGCGGACAACTCGTCAGTCTGCTCTGTAACTTTCATTGACAAATACATTTTATAATATCAAACACATGATAATACTGTGGTTTGCAGTAGTATTACCACAATGCAACTGTAATTACCATGACATTTGATTTCCTGATGAGAGCTTTATTAAAGATAATAAACTCATTAACTTGTGGTCTTGCAAAATCTTCGTCCAAGAAAAACATATAAGTGGAAAAAAAAGAGTAGGAGAACATAAAGTGAACTCTTGTGAGCGTAGTGTTGGGAATCATTATCTCCTTAAATGCCCTGGCCTTGGTCTCCTTGTTGCTTTACTCAAACACAAGCTGTGTTTCATATCCCGTTGAGACTAATGAGAACAGTCTTGGGACCCGTTGCGGTTATTTTGACAAATTGAGCCTGTAGTTGCTTTTCCTTTCACTCCCCCATATATTGCAATCTAAATCACTGGTCTTACTGTAATAGAGATGATGTGGATCTTTAGTTTTGTTCTTTCCGGGCCCGAATTATAATCCTGAGCGTTGTAACCGCATATCCTGGGAGTGAAGTAAGTGGTCACTGACTCACAGCAAATCTATTAGCACAGGAATGATGGCGGCGCTGAAAAATCTGACAAAGCAATTGGTTAATTTTACAAATGATAATGATTTCTTTAAAGTCAGATGGCCCCTCCGGGCAACCAAAATATAGGCCTCGGCGAAACGTCATGTCACAAGAGTTCATGAATCTCTGATGCCTTTGGTCGACGAGACGGACGCCCACATTTTTTAGTGCAACGCTAACGTCTCAAGTTACGCTGTAGCCCGAGCCAAGCAGCGGCCTGAGACCACCCTTCAATTAATCTTACCCTTGTAGCGGCTTATAATTTGCCATTACAAAAGCCATTAAACCTGGGGGCCTGATTCGGAGCTCCTGGGACCGCTTGGGAGGAGGGGACGGGGATCGGACAGGCCTCCAGTTGGCCCCTTGGACCCTGGACGAGCTCCTTTCCAGAAACAGACAGGTACTTAAAAACAGGGTGAAAAGATCACCTTAAAGAAAACAAGGATGATTAATGGGGAAAAATGAGGGCCCTTTAGGTCGCTTTCATCTGGCTCTCATTCAGGTCTTCAGTGAGCCATTAACCCAAAGGACAACTGTCCACCGCCGGTGTGAGAAATGAAGTCCCCCTGCGCCCGTTCAGACAAATGGTTGAGCCGCTGCAGAAAATTTGGAGTGGGCGGGACGTGAATGTGGTCACGTTTGCTCTGAAATCTATTGAACTATTTAGTGATTTAATAAGCAGATGCAGGTAAGATTTACAGGGATATACTTCACATCTTGTATGAGTGCACAGCTTGTTTTTCAGACAATCACTTATACCGAAATTTAACACACAGTAAATGCTTGTAGTTTAATTTTAATGGGACTATAGCAAACGCTCAAGATACCGGAGTAAAAGAAAAGGTCGAGTAGGACAAGTAAAAAAAATCCTCTGCTGTAAAGAATACAGAGCATGTATCTTCTTCAACTGGGGTAAAAATCGCTAAAAATGAAAATTTTATTAAATTTGATTTGATGCTTTTGGAACAACTCAATATGGATGCGGTCGTCTCTGCTTCGACCAGGGTTTACCACATCAGGGAGTCCAGTCCCAGAAATCTTCAGAAGTCAGTTTGCTTGGATGAATCCTTTACTGTATCTCACACAATATGAAGCACCAGTCTCAATCATGCAGCCATCAAATCTGAGTGTTTATGAGTCTGTATGATCTGGGAGAATACAGGAGCAGATTTCAGAAGAACAAGCCGAAGACTAAATTCTGTCACTACATTTCAGCTACTTGCAAAGTTGGTCCGTGTGAAATAGGTTTGGACGGCATGTGGCTCTAATGCTCTCGAGAGCTCAGAATCTGCCAAAGCAGCTGGACAAAGTTATAAAAGCAGATTTCACTGTGTGAACATGAAAACAGGATTTTTGCAAATGTGTTCAGTATTTACAAATTTGTTAGGGCGTGCTCTCAAATCTTGGCTCCAGGATTAGGAATTTTTGTGTGAGTGCATTCATTTTATCATCAATAAATAAATGTTCTACATCCTGTTTTGTCTCTAACAGGTTTTGCAGAAAGCAGGATGGTGGACATTCTTCCTCCGCACTTCTGATTTAGGCGTTAGCAATTACGTTGTCACGCAGCCTCCAAAGGTGGGTATAAATAACAGGGCGCTGGACGGGAAGGCCGGAGCGCCGGTACGGTTCGTGGCAAGTACAAAGCCCACACCTGGCCCCGGAGTGAAATCAAATCTATCCTGAACTCTGTCGCTCTTCTCATTTCGCTCTGGCAGTTTTCCGTGAGCGGAGTTCTGGGTCAGGAGTCAGGAGGAGTGATTTGAGTTCAGGTCACATACACAGACAGTTTCACACAATAATGTGTTTCAAAGCTGTTGCATCACCGGAGTGAAAGGAAATCACATTAAAATGCTTTTGTTTTTTTGTTTTTTTTAAAACCTCAACATTTTGTGTTTAAATTTCAATTTTAACTTAAATACAGCAGCTTGGTTGTGTTAATCCTCCATTTTTTCACACAATGCATCTCATGAATCATTTACAGTTTCAAAAGCTCGACCTTTGCCGATAATGTGCAGTAATCACCGGCCATTAAACCACTTTCTATAGATTAACACCCACTGAATCCTCTGCAAGTCATTGTGTTTTTTTTTAAAGAGGATCAATAAACCAATTCCTCTCGGTTATGTTTTCCTTGTCTGCAGCAATCAGCTCAGTGCTGATTAAATCACAGCAAATTATCTCCCTGGGATTTATCTTGCCTAAATTGAGTTTCTTTCACCCTCCTGGCCACGGGAGAGTGGGCAACGCCTGCTGGGAGAGAGAAATAATCATTCATTAACCTCTGACCTGGAAGGAGTGTCAATTGAGTCACCCGACTGTGTTTCGCCCCCCGAGCGCCCGGCCACGCAAATTGACAATTTACACACGGCAGCCTGAAGTTTATTAACCTGCTCCACGCTTTGATTCGGTCACTTGATCAGCTGGTTAAAGCAGATCTGAATTACACGTGTTCGATTCTTCGTGCCTGATTTCTCCCTCTGACATTCAGGGTGATGTGGAAACAGACCAAAGGAAAACAGTGGGTGAGTGGAGGGATCGCATGTGAAAACACAACTTTAGCTTAATTTATGGAGTGTGACGAGCTCAAAGGGATGGACATGTACATCATCTAATCTGTCATTACGGTTCTTAGCTGTCTTTCTGCCTTTCTTTTTTCGAACATCACACACTGTAGCTGCTGAGCGAGCGCGGAGTTTTGGGCCTCGGTGGGGTTTGATGTATTCATATGGTCACAGTAGGAGTGATAAATTACAGACCTGTGTTTTCTGCTCGCCACATGGATGTCTTCATGTGTAGGCATGCGTCTGATTTTAGACGTGTTTCCTGCTTCAGAAGTGTCCGAACAGAGATCACTCCCAATCGATTTTGTCACAGCAAGTTGCGAAATGATCAAGCAGCAACCTCCGCCGCTGAAAAATGAAGCCAATGCGAAAGTGCAAAAAAGCTGCAGTTCCTCGAATAACCGCTAGAGCAGGCTGCAGAAGGGAGTCAATTACATTTGAGCCCCATGTTAAAATGTCCGATTTTACGACAGAAAAAAACATATTTACAGCCTGGTTCAAAACATGGCTCTAGTCTCATAAGCTGTTTTTCTACTCCATGACAACTCTGGGGGGGGGGGGGGATTTTTTTTATAAGGCGTTCATTTAAAATATACAGCATACATCATTATGCACAGTTCATAGCTGTCAATCTAAGTGGCACCACTTTGATTGACAGCTATGAACTGACGGTCTAAAGGGCGACACCCCGGCTAATTCTAGTCACTGAGTTTGGAAAAGAGATTGTAGTGGAGTTAGCCAGCTAGCAACGCTATTTAGCATTTAACCTAGCTGGTTAGCCGTAGCTAGTTTGATTATTTCGAATAAAGTGGCTTTTTTCAGCGGCTTTTTTTCAGCCAATAGCGTTCATTCGACCCACCTCAGCTCCGCCCTCGCTCCACCTCTTTGTCCATATTTGGAGTAACCGGAGGTAGGCTACCAAGATGGCTACGCACTACGATTTGCTTCATTTTTGCTCTTCAGAAACCTATGGGTGATGTCACGGACACTACGTCCATATTTTATACAGTCTATGGAAATGATCAGCTAATATTGGGCAGCACCAACTTTTCTCCGACTTAAAATCAGCACCTTCTGTCTCTAGTCTTTACAAAACAAAGGAAAAGAGACCACCAAAAACTGGGATGCTGGAACTGGATTACCTTTTTTTTTTTTTTTTTTTTTTGGGGGGGATGCTGAATTACAAACATCTCTGAATAAAACTGCCAAGTTTCGGAGCATGAACGCCATGGGAATACTACATACTTGAACATCAGTGCACCAATCATCATGCATGAAAAAGAAAACCAGAAAAGCAAAAGAAAAGACATTCCCTCCGACTTTAAAAGCGCTGCCCCGTGTATCGATTGTGTCGTCAGTGGTAGCCGTGCGATATGAGTCATAACGCTATTTCTGTCCCTGCACGGTAGCAATAAACACGACCAAGCTGCCCCGAGATCTTTCCCTCTGACATTATTAGGAGCTACAACTGTGTGAGACTCAACATGGTGTAAAAACAAACCAAATGTCAGCGCCGTTGCCCAAGCGCCTCTGCTATAGCCAACAGCAAATGTAATGAAAGCTTGGAAGGGTCTGTTAGTACGCCGCTGACCTTTTATACATTTATTGTTCTCCTGACATTTCTCCAAGATGGAGGAGGTGAAAAACAGAATGAGGTGCTAAAGCAGGAATCAGGATTTTGAACTTCCATCTCCCCCCGTTAGAGAATGACTTTCATCGATCCAAACTCTTGGACTTTACCGAGGGTCGATGCTCTGTGATTGCCAACACTAACTAACTCGCCGCTGCTGCTCTTTCTCTGCAGACATGATCCACTTCTTTTTTTTTTTTTTATTAGCTTTTGTGTCACTGTAGTGTTGCTGGAAAGCGAAAGGGTTTCTGTTCGCTGGCCTGGATTTTCCTTTGGAACGAAACACTTTCAGCTGGCTGGTGCTGAGGTCTTTCACTGTCTATGACATCACTGGTGGAAGTTTAGCAGGAAAAACATTCTAACAAAACCATTATTGACAAGTCAGGGAGCGAGTCTTGGACGTACCTAAACATCTGGGAGGAAAACTAAAAGAGTAAATAATTGTGTATATGCACTCATGCTTGCTCATTACCTGACCTTAGATTAGCTGGATGCTAAAGCTTGGACAATAGACCACAATGCACCTGGATATTCAGCTCAGTTGTGTTCCATTGCAGTTCTATTGAGAATTGGTGTCTGGAAATATTTTCACAAAAAAACACCTGATAAGCTGCTTTATAGGAGACAAATGCAGACCTATCAATATACTATTAATATATACACCAGTAACTCTGCTAACCTGGTGCAGATGAGATAAAAGTCTGCAATGTTTGTGAAAAGGAAATGCATGATGAAATTTGGAGTTCTTTTCATTTTGTTTGACCATAATAACAAAAACGGGAACTTTCATGGTCAAATAGTCGACCTTTGTGTCCGACGGCGTTCATGCTATTGTTTTGCATCTTGAAAAAATGCCACACATGCAGGATGTTACAGTTACTGTGTTCATGTTTGTTGTAATCTCAAGTTGTTTTTGACATTATTTGTAATTTGTGGAAAACAGTAGGAGCTCAGATTTCCGAATCAGCCAATGAGATGCTGAAATCAGACTTGAATATATTGTTGATGTTCCTCTCTTGAGAAGCCTGGATTTGATTTAATAGTAAATGCATTAACTTGAGTGAGTAGTTTGGGACGACACGTTACAACATAGTCCAACCTGTAGGTCTTATACAGTATGACTGTGTTTTGATAAAAAATAAAGCCATTAGTCCAAAATTGTGATACTCAGATACGGTGTTAAGTTGCCAGTTTTCATTAATAAAAGCAAAATAATATAATATACATGTTTTTCCTCTCAGAGATGAAAACATACTCACGGACACTGCCACTCATTTTCATCCACACAGACAGTTGTGTTAAGATGGATTTGTAAATAGGAACCTTGAGTAGTACCATTCTGAGAACTGGTCTTTTTGTACTGGATGATTTGAATGCATTATTTGAACATTCATGGGTGATGCTTATGTCAGAAAACATCTCATCTCTGTCTACCAGCGCCGGCCATTGGGCCTCTGAGAGGAAGTGATCCGGTGAGAACGGGGGAAACAGCTGCTTAATAATTCAGGATGCTGAGATTAAAAAGCGAATTCGCCGGGCGCGTTATTAAAAGGCGGAGTAATTACTTCAGAACTCCATGTCACCGCTTCAATAAGAGGCGTCTAATCTGGTTACTGCCACCACGCGTGTAATTGGTGGAGATGAACAATGCAAGCAGAGAACCAACTGCACAAAGTCTCCATCACACACACATTCAATAAGAAGAAACCTCTGGAAATGATAACTGGGATCTGGCATCTTATTTGACACAATACCCTGTTTGTGTATGTGTGTAGATAACAGTGTGTTTGTGTGTGTGTTTATCTATAGTATGTGTCTCTTTTAATAAAGGGGGACTCTGGTGATCTCATTCTGTTGAAGTCTTTTATTTTCCTTTTAAAGTAAGATTTAATGAAGACTTCTCTCCCAAGACAACATCTAAAATTTGAGAAATTATGGAGAAAATGCACTTTGCCAAAAAAGCACAAAATGTAAACAAAACATGATTCTTCAATGATAATCCGTCAGTGCAAACTAGTGCAGAGCAACTTTGGAGGATGCTGAAGGATTCATTTATTTTTGAAGGTAATTAAGATAATGGTTGAGGTCATTTCGAGCTAAATGTCGTATGGTCTTTTGGAAATGAGCTCATCAGAAGTGCATCACTCAGGCCGGCTGCTTTCCTTTAGCCTGACCCTGTCAAATCAACAGTGAATGTGTATGCATCCATATTGGGACTGGACTCCTTCCCTCCACAGGCACTCCATCACAAAACAGAGGGAGTCGCTACCAGATGGTTAAACAAACACATCGCCCAACTGCCCATAACTCAAATCCACTTAGCACCCTCTTGTCAACATGTCTCTCATTCGTTCACTAGCTTCTCCCGTGCTTTGGTGTACGCGGCGGCGGCGAGGCGAGAGGAAGGAAGGGAGGGGGGAAAAATAATGCGGAAATAATGAGAATCAGCAAGAAATTCCTGGGGGGTGTGTTTAATTTTAATCACCAAGGCTATCCATCCTCAGTAGCTCTCATCTCCACCCCCCCCTCCCTACCTCCTCTCTCCCTCCATCCCTCCCCCAGGTGTATTGAAATGAAGGGGAATAGCGAGCACCTGGAGTGACAGTGCGCGCAAAGGTCACAGAGACAAAGTCCAAATGTGATGTTTGACTCAGGCTTTTTCGAGAGCTCTCAGGGAGGCGCCCAGGACTCAGGCCAGGGGTTAAGAGTTTGGAGGTCGCCGGGTCACACAATTTTCCCTTTTCCCTTGGCCTCATCCCTGTGCTTAAAACCTCAACGGTGTACTTGAGAGGGTAATTTATTATCCCGGGGGCTGTCCAGCTTGGACTAGAAGGTGGGAGCCGAGAATTAAACTTCCCACTTTTGAGGAGATAACGTCTTTTCTCACACTTTATGGGACATAAGAACATAATATTTAATAGGAGCCCAGATTTTTTTCAAACATATGGAGCATGACTTAAAGAACAAAGATTGCTTTTAGTTGTTTGCCTTTATCAGACATTAGAATGTAAATGTATTAACGCAATGCTGACCTAGTTATCCTGCAATGATTTATCTTTTCTCGGTTATTTTTTTTGTAATTCAATGCTTTGTTTTGTTTCGTCATGTAGGCTCTCTGTTTTTCCTTGAACATTAACAACAACAGTGTATTTTTAGAACAAACGTCTTACAGATTTGCTGAATTTCTGATTCATTTTTCTTCACTCATCTCGGTCAAAATTCTAGGCAGCAGAGTTTTTATTTTTCTTAACGATTTATCTCGTAAATTCCAACAAGTGGTGCGACTAAGTGCCAGATTGAGGCGTCCTGTATGGTAGCCTATCTCCACCGTGTTGATAGCGCGGCCTCGCAGAGTCTCGCAGGTGAAAAGGTGGAAAGATAAGCATTATCTCGGACACATAATTGTCAAAGGCACGGATAATTGACATGCATGCCACCGACGTCCAAAAGTAGGCCTGCTGATGACAGCCAAACTGCATTTGGCCCCTGGAATGTGCAGAGGCTGCTCTCAGACATCTGAACATCAAACGGCGCTCAGCTCTGTCAATCTAATAGCTCTGGATATGGGATTTATTGGCTCTCACGGGCCAAAAGAGAGACGAGGGGCGAAAGCAGAACCAGATTTTCTCTCCCGTATCAGTTTCTCCTCTGTCAGTCATGCTCCTATAAGAGTGCTCTGGAGAAGAGGTGTGTTGTATTATTACATTAGATTAACGAGTTTAGTAATAATTCAGATGAATGTTCCAACGCTAAACTCTAGAGAGCCTAAAGAGTTTGCGAAATAAAATAATATTTAAAATACATAAAATAAAAATGCACATAAAAAATAAACAGCCAATGCAAATGTTTTTATCTTATAGTTCAGGTTGACACAAAAAGGTTTCACTTCACAGTTCTACTTATCTGTACACATCTGTCTGTTTATTTCAATAAAACTTTATTGACAATCAAGCAGATAATAATACCACTATTACGTCTGTCACATTAACATAATTCCAGTTGGCCTGTGATACTAAGAAATGTTTATATATTTCACTACTCTTCTACAGACAGTATACTTGCTGTACTTGCGCTTCCTCAATAAATCAGAAAGCTTCTAACTCAACTGTAATGTCAAGCATCAGACGAGAAGTGCGTGTTGACGATGGGTAACATTTGCAGACTATTTCGAGGGTGGATTTATTGATCATCTTGGTGGGTCTTCGGAGATCATGTTGCACGCGGCAGAAATCAGCTGCACTCTCGCGTCATTAAACTTTATTCGGACTCGTGACACAGACACGAGGTGCTGGGGCAAGAGGAGCCGCGAAGTTTGCGGCTGATGAAAACGGATGACAGGCGGCCTAATATGGGGAAGAAAAGCGGAGGGCCGGGCCAAGAGCTGAGGACACGAGTCAGGCTCGTCGTCCTGCGGCCTTGATAAAGACGAGGTTCTCACAGAGAGGGATGGAACGGAGAGGAGTTCTATTTATCTCTGTTAGCCCTCCGAAAAACTCCCTATCCCTGCTTAGATAGCCCTGCCAATGTGCCATGATGTCATCCCCCTGGCGTGCAGTGATTGATGCATCCTGGCTGCCAGCTCCGCACAGGCGGGAGGCGGGGGAGCGGGGATAGGAGGTCGAGGTGGGGAAGGGGGTGAATTTTCCACAGATAGAGACATCCAAATGTGAACAGAGCCCAGCGTGGGGTCGGTTCAGAGCTCAGGCCAATACGCCGCATACCTGCCGCACTGTGAACGTTCTGTCTTTAATGTCCCGGCTCCCTGCCTTCGGTCAGTTTTGATGTTTCAAAGGCGTTCACGAGCAGGGGATCGCGGTGATGGTCTCGCAGGTTTGATCGAGAGGCAATGGGGGGAAAAGGCCCGGCTCTGATTATGTACGTCTACTCCATCTTCCCTCTGAGTTCTGTTACATATCAAGGCAGAGGGAAGAGGGGAGGGAGTCGGGGAGAAGGACGAGGTTATTGTGAGTGGAAGACTAAGTGTTTCGCAGATAGTCATGGAGACGTGCTGAGACGAACTCAACAGGGAGCCCCCGTCCTCTTGTCAGCAGGCCAACTTAGTTCTGGTGCTTTAACGGCTCTATCATATGCTGTTTCATAGCGTTTAGTTATTTGTGTCCGAAGGGAGACACAGCCGAGATGCAGCGTTTTCCAGGCTTGAAATTGTTCCTTTCCATGTGTGTTCAGTTATTCTGAGATATCCAAGCATGACATTTCTCAATTCTCTAATGCATTTAATTTACATGCTTTGCTAATGCATGTAAATGTGGAAGGGGAGGGTGACAGGAAGTGCAGCACATAAACATAAACCACCGGTGAACATGTGGACATTTAAACTTTGTGCACCTCGACTCAGACGCCCAGCTCCGACCTGAACCCAGGACCCAAGAAAAATAGTCCCCAAAAATAAAACCCTCGGTGTTGGATCCTGCACACGTCCACTTTGAAAACTGAAGCTCTCCAAATCCAAACTGTGGAAAAACACATTAAGAAGTGTTATTCCTCCTTATGGATTTGAACATTGTCATATTTCACTAAAACAGTCAAGAAGAAAGAGCTTAACTCCAGGACAATATGGCTTTTTAATGCTGCTTCCCAGAGGTGGTCGTTATTACCTCTGGATCGATATTTAAAAATAAACATCCACGTTGACAAAAAGTCAATGATCCTTCACTGAACGTGTAAATGAGTAAACGCAACCTCACGCTTTTCAACTCAGTATCGACAGATTCACAATTAATTAGAGCCTGTTTTCTGTTCTCTTCATTAAAGGGTTACAGAGGATTTAAAGCTGTGTTTGTTTACTTAACTTGACTAAAGTGCTTCATGTTTCCTTTTGCGTTTAACTCTGCTATAATAGTTTAAGGTTGATTTAGAGTCGTTTGATAGAAATTTCCAAAATTATTTCAGATCTGATCCATTGTGTCTTCAGTCAAATCATTTTCTCCCCTTTCAGCAACTGGAATATTAGAATTTTTCCTGAAAATTTCTCACTTGTCAGCAAAACAAATTTCAACAATTTCTTCAGTGCATTTTTTTATTTGTCATCTTGCACCTTTAACATGAGTATTTACATCTACTCGAACAGCTTTATTTAGCTCTGGAGTTCAGTTTAGTGAATTTAGATTCAGATGACGCTTTGATGCTGGTTCATCATGGTGATGCTGGGGTTTAGATGCAGAGTGTTTCTGCTCCTCTGCAGGTATTTAATATGTTTAAAGAGTGGCTGTTTGTGTGTGTGTGCGTGCCTTGAATTAGCCACGTTTGTGTGCCCGTCCGTCTGTTGACATGCAGAGTGCAGCACACGTGTCAGAGGGAAGGTGTCCACTGCTACACAATCAGTATCGGCCCCTGCTCCTTTTCACTGTGGTCCAGCAAGTGAGACTGAACATGAGGCTCAGGGAATTGAGGTGCATTGATCTGTCCTCCGCGGCGTCTCCCTGGATTGGTGAAATCATTAACCTCGCTGGCACAGACACAGGAAGCAACAACAGAGTATCTTTGAGAGGTTAATTAAAAATAAAAGCGCAGGGAGGGGGAAGGGCAGGGGGTGTATTCACCAGGGAAAAGTGCACTGACTTCCAAATGAGCTCACTCCAATAACTTAGTGGATATGTTTGTGACCAGCATACATACAGAACATGAAGAGTGAGCGTTCATTAAAAATCCCTCTTCAATAGGTTGATGGAAAAATGCATTATATTCCTCATAAAATGCTACTTCAAATGAATAGTATATGAATGTAATTTAAACGGCTTATGATAATGTTACCCTTATCAAAGTAATTGCTAATTATAATGGGAGCGAGGGAAGAAGTCAGATGACGTATGAAGAGTGAGAAAGTCCATAAATGGAGGAGGACGAGGTGGATGGATCAAACACACCCAGACTTTCACCCAGAATTGTGTGAACCCAGAAGCCAACACTGAGACCTTTTAATGTAACCATAACAACTTAATTTACGCCATGTATGTAACAAAAATTATCTTAGGTCTAACTTATTTTAGCCCCTTTTTCTAAACCTATGCAAGTAAGTTTGTGACCCTAACCAAACTACAACCATTCCACAATGTTTACTATGAAATGATAAAGGTCCAGTAAGACAGATAAGATTTGGGTCCAGTATCCATCGCTCATATTCTCCAACATTCATATATGCTATTTTGAGTCACTGGCAAACGACCTATTCAGTTCTTAAGATATGAGGATGTGTTGACCAAAATTATCCTTCAAACTAAAGACTGGAAAATGCAAAGGATGATGCATTTTCAGTCACTCTCACCTTCTGTATCTCATTGATTTCCTTTACTATTTTTCAACATGCTCAACTATTTTTACAACTTTCTCTATAATATAGACCGAGGAGGTGTGAGTCCAGGTTAGGGCTGGGCGGTATGACCCAAAATTCATATTGCGGTATAAACTGAATCCCTTCACGGTAACGGTATATATCGTGGTATAAATATAGACTGTATAAAACATGGATGTAGTGTCCGTGACGTCACCCATTACCCGTTACTCCAAATATGGACAAAGACGTGGGGCAAGGGCGGGTCTGAATGAAGTCTGTTTAATGAAACATGCTCACCGAGCTAGCCAGCTAACCCAGTGGTACCGGCCGGCTTCGCCACCGGTTACGGTACTTTAATGAGCAGGCATAACGTTATATGTGAACATTTCAGCCTTCAGTCGATCACAATAAGTCAGTTTCTGGAGTGAAATAAACTTAAAATTTCTGTTTTTTATTTCCGGAAACATTCAGAAATGAGACGTTAACATTTTGAAGTTACAAAAACTTTATTGCATTTACACACAGTTCAGTTTAATGTCACATTACATTAGTTAATGTCAGGTGGGGTGGGTGAGGACTCAAATGCATCACACAACTGCTGCTCAGAATGGTCTTTTAATGAAAATAAGTGAAATCTTAACAGAAAACTCACGGCAATGATGGGTCCAAGAAAGTCAAAGTCCAGACACAAAATCTTGAGGGGAAACCGGCATGACATGACAAAGAAAACATGATCGAGAACAACATGGACACGAACAAGACAAGAAGACAACAATCCGGCAAGGGCAAACTGAAATGAACTGACTAATATAGGGTCCTGATAGGTGACTAGCTGCAGCTGGGAACACAGGTGATGAGGATGAGGTGGGAGTGGCTGGGAGATGAGGTGAGGCAGAGGCGGGGCGATAAGGAAACACAGAGACCTGAGATGAGAGACTATGGCAGGTGAATAGTGTCAGACAAAACTTAGACAAGACTACGATGAGACAGGGGCATGACAAGACTGACAGGACTGAAAAATAAAGACATGAACTCAGACACAGAACTCAGACACAGAACTAAGACACAACATAGCAGGACACAACCATTGCTAAACAAAAGCACGTCAGGCAGAGTGTGCATATAACAAAACTAAGACTGACCAAAAAATTAACAAAAAAAACAGAGGCCTGACTGGCATAACCACAACAGTTAGCAAACATGGATGATCTTTATTTTCCAACCTCACACAGATGCCTTTTATTCTAAAGTATTAACACCATAAACTATAACAATTGTTATTACGTTTTGACTTCAGCAGCTTTAATAACTGAAGTTACCAGACGCTCCTGTTAGTATTGTTAGCTTAGCTCAACCTCCGGCGTCTCCCCACGGAGAAACTCGTCCTGGACACCCGAGAGAAACACAGTCACACGGCAGTACCACGCGGCAACCTCCGGCGTTGAAAAATGAAGCCAATGCGGAAGTGCAAAAAAGCTGCAGTTCCTCGAATAACCGCTAGAGCAGGCCGCAGAAGGGAGTCAATTACATTTGAGCCCCATGTTAAAATATCCGATTTTACGACAGAAAAAAACATATTTACAGCCTGGGTTCAAAACATGGCTCTAGTCTCATAAGCTGTTTTTCTACTCCATGACAACTCGGGGGGGGGGATTGTTTTATAAGGCGTTCGTTTAAAATATACAACATACATCATTATGCACAATTCATAGCTGCCAATCTAAGTGGCGCCACTTTGATTGACAACTAGCCACTGACAGTCTAAAGGGCGTCACCCCAGCTAATTCTAGTCACTGAGTTTGGGAAAGAGATTGTCGTGGGGTTAGCCAGCCAGCAACGATATTTAGCATTTAACCTAGCTGGTTAGCCGTAGCTACTTTGATTATTTCGACTTAAGTGGCTTTTTTCAGCGGCTTTTTTCAGCCAATAGCGTTCATTCGACCCGCCTCAGCCCTCGCTCCACCTCTTTGTCCATATTTGGAGTAACCGGAGGTATCCTACCAAGATGGCTACGCACTACGATTTGCTTCATTTTTGCTCTTCAGAAACCTATGGGTGACGTCACGGACACTACGTCCATATTTTATACAGTCTATGGGCAGTACAGTCAAACTCCAGCCAACAAGCAGCTCCACAAACACCAAAACAAACTCACCGAGAAAACAGCACAGATGTCCCGGACAGAGACACCACACGGCCAGCGGCAGCTAGCTGGAGCCCGATGCTAATTCATTAACAATACTTACTAGTAAAGGAAAAAAAACGGGAGCGCCGACTTTTGGCCAGTCTGATAGTACAATTAACCGTTCAGCAAGCCGAGTTATTTATTCAGTATTTACAGGAAAAAAAATATCCCAAAGACAAAAACAGCACAAACACAGGCGAAGTTCAGTGACTGGATGAGCTCCGTGATTGGAGCAGACAGCAGTCAGTCAAAGTGACGTCCTTCTTCATTTGGCACAATTTCATATTTTAAACGAGTGTACCAAAACTAACTACTAAAATTCACCCCATACATCCAAATCATGGATGTAGTACCATTTTTTTTTTTTTGACCAGCTCCTCCTTCTCCGCTGTTACTGTGCTTGCAGCCATTTTCACACAGAGGTAGGTGCTATGACGTCATCCACGGTGCCCAAATTTATACCGTTTCTACCGTCATACCGTCTATACCGCGCAGCCCTACTTTACGACAGTATTTGATGAGTTTCTGTAAGTGATGCTCAGATTATAAACTCTTAAACTCTCTAAACTATTATCTTACAACATCAAGTACACTAACTTCAAAATCCAGGCAATAACACGTCCAGACGTTATCCAATGAACTGCCATTCAGCAGAGGGACCTTCAGTGTCTGTCAGCTCCCAGCAGGTGTGACAGCTTCGAGACAAACAGCGGCTGATGTTTAAATGTCGATAAGATGTCAGATCCGCCGGCGTGATGAGGTTTGTGAGTCGCCATCGATGAGGACAGAAATTCCGGACTGCCTCAACTTCACGAGACAGTGACGCAAAGTGAAGCGAGCGTTTTGGCAGACCTCGTCGACGGCGACGGCTCCGGCTCTGCCTGAATTCATACATTCTTTATGAATTTGTTATTGAAAAGTCTCATTATGTTCATCAAAGACATATTGGGACCTACAATTCTTTACCCAATATCGCGCACAGTACATGAGACATTATTTAAGAAGGCACTTCATTGGATTACATCCACACACAGCAATGAGTTGTTTTATTAGCTTGCTGCTGTTGTTTACAGCATAAATAGGTTAGGTGTTTGCAATTGTGTGAAAATGTGATGTGGATCAACTTGATAGGCCTGTTGAGTGGTGTTATTGCAGTCTGCGGTCCCTGGGAACACTCGGGAAATGATGCTCCCCCTGTCAGCGCTGCACAGCCTCTGCCTCTGGATTTATGGGTAATTACTGCGACTCTGCTGACTCAGGACACAAACTCATATGAACACACACACACAAAAAACCCTACACATGTGCACACAGCTCACAGACAAACACAGACAGACACACGGACAAGCCAGCACCACAATATCACACACATGCTGCAGACGTTACGCTGCCAGAGAGACAGATTGTTTTGCTCTGGCTCAGACTGCAGATGGGATAATTCTACAAACATTTCTCATGGCCAAAAAACATGTAGTTATTTGGAGCAGAAGTTATCTGACTAAACTAGTTGTGAAGGGTTTCATTCATTCATGACTGTGTTCATGATCGTAGACCTCTAGCGCTCAATGAAGCTCAGACTGTCCAATCAACTTCTCATATGCTTCTTATATATTTGGAAATACAAGACAAGTGCATGAAACCCTTTTTTTTCCACTGTGTCCAAGAACATGTGTCACAACCCACGTGCTGAATGATGCCATCTTTAAGCAGCCAAACATATCCTAAAAATAACCAGCTGTGTGTCATGTCAAGCGAGAACTAGTGATCAAGCCAAAACCCTTCAATCGAAAAAGATGAAAGCTGCCTGAAGATTAAAGTGTTTGTGCCTTAATGGGAAACTTTCATGTTTCTAAAATCTGTAAAGGTGCACACCACTCCTTTGACTCTTCATAACTGACTTCAAAATTCCTCATCATCTTTTGCTTTTCATTGATATAAGTTATAAACCTTCCTTTGACTCGCCTCATTACCTCCGCCAAGGAGGTTATGTTTTTGCCGGCGTTGGTTTGTTTGTTTGTCTGTTTGTTTGCAACACAACTCAAAAAGTTATGGACAGATTTTGAACTTTTCAGGAAATGTCCTTTCCGGGACAAGGAACAAATGATTAAATTATGGAGGTGATCCGGAAAACCGCCATTATGGAAATGTCGATTTTCGGGTATAACTATTAAACTAAAAATGATATCAATGCGATTCCAATTGTTAAGTGTATGTTTTTAAGGTCCAGGAATCCACTGAAATAGATAAATCAAAGGTAGGATTAATATTTTGGGGTGTATGTCACAATAAGCTGGGGGAACTGTGCTGCTTGGCGGAGGTGATTTTCTAGTTAATATTTAACATTATAACATTAGGTCGTCTCCAGCTCTGTCTGTGAGAAATGTATTATAAGGAAAATGTATTTGGTGATAATCTTTTGGATTTGCCATCTTCCCTTGCAGCCACCCACAGGACCTCACGATGTTTGCAGTGAGAGAAAGCCCATCCCTTCTCTGAGATGAAATAATTCCCAGGTTTATTAGCCTCTGGAAATTGGCTTCAGTGGGAGGCGGAAAAACAAATCATTTGAATACATACCCGGGGTGTCCTAATGTTCATTTCAATGCTGTCACTTAGAAGGGGGGGAGGGAGGAGGGACAGATAGAGCGCATTGTGCCGCTGACAGGATTGGCTTTGTGTGTGATGAATGGGGCTGTCACAGACGGTGACAGGTTTGTGTTCAATACATGTGGATGTACAATACGCTCTGCATCCCGTGACAAGCTGGGAGGCTTTTTGTCCCGATAATCTCCATATCGTTTCATCTCCGGCTGCTTACGGCGGATGTGGTCACTGAGGGGTGTGCCATGGCCGCTGCACACAGACTGTCGATCCTCTGGAAGCAGAAATGGGACACAAAGTTGACTGATGTGTTCAAGTTTTTTTTTTTCCTCCCCTCACTGTTTGCAAAGTCACTGAGAGTCTGTGGAAAATGCAGATTGGAGTTTCTAACATTTCTCTGGCCCTGTTCACACCTTGACACTAAAATGTATCTGAGGTGATCTGATCACAAGTGAACAGCACCTGAGTGCAGGTCACAGCCACCCAAAATATATATATATATATAAGTACACATCTGACATTCACATTGAGTACTTGCAAATATACACAGCCAGCTTTTTTCTGTTGTGTGTCCCCTCAACATAAATGATGATTAAGGTTTGATTAGGGTGAGGTAAAGTTTTCCATATCCTCCACATCCATGTGTTGTGTGTGCTATAACATCACTTCCTGCCTTTGAACAGAATAATGATCATGTGGTTTATTGTTCCATATAAATTGAACCCGTGGAAGAAATGGTTGAAATCACACAAAGTTATGTTATAAAAGTAAAGAGTAAAACACAAACCAAACACAGTATGTGGTCATGAGTGTAAATCTGAGGTAAGATGTTAATACCAGATCAGCACAACTGTGAATTATGCTGCTTACCAGCAATTTTCACAGATAAACTCACACGTAAGCAGTGAAGCCAAAGTATTCACTTAAGACACACGTATCCACATCTGGACACATGTGGATATGAGACACAAACTGCACAGAGGCAGAAAGGAGTTAATAGCTTGTGTGTTTTTTTAACACTAAATTAACTAAGTGGCAGATTTGCTCTGTAAAGTGGGAACATGGGATGAATAATAAAATGCTATAATTATACAATAAATTAATGAGTCATCATTATTATGTGTTTTCATTCATGGGGGATGTTGATATTGTTGAAGCGTCCATTCTTCCAGGTAACTGTGGCCAGTTTGAACACTTCAGCAATCAAATGTGTTTCCTCTTTTTAACAAGAGCATCAGGACTCATAACATTATTGCAGCTTCCTCCTCTCTGACCCTGCGTCTTCCACTTGGATTCAGTCTAATATAAGAAGTTCTTTGGCTCTGACGATTTATGTTTCACCCAACCAATAAGACTTTATCTGCTCCCACAGAAACATTTACAGGAAAGAAAGAAAGAAAGAAGGAACTGACTGCAGGATCTTTTTTTGCTCATGTGTTAACAGGCAACATGTTCAAAATTATTACCATTGTTGACGCAAGGGAGAAACATCAGTCCACCAGATGAGTTCAGCTAACTTTTCTTAACTTAAATTTTACAATCATGCAACTTTAAAATGTTCACTGAAACACACACTGAAAAACAGCTAAAACAGTAACAGATCAATAACTTGATCAGGTGAGAAAAAGTAGAGCAAACAACAACAAATATAACGAGCAATTCCATCGCTGGGATGCAGCAACAACACGGAAAGTGTGGTAAGAATATAATGGCACACATAAAAAGAAAGAGAGGAAATGGAGAAATTTATTAAAATGGCTCTGCTGCAGGAAATAAAATCACAGAGGAAGTGACTGGGTCTGAGTAGGAGGCTGAATGCATGCATGTGTGTCTCTCCACAGTTTGTATTCCTGCAGGCAGACAGAGTGTTATATGGAACAGGGAGGAGAGCGAACTTTTGAGTTACTGTGGAAAAAAAAAACTTAGAGTAGTTCATCATACGACCAGCAAATCTATTTAAAATCTTTACATTTTAATGTACGGTCAAGAGTACAGGAATTCAGATATTGATTACTTCAGCTGTCAATGTTGTGCACCAGGCAGTAAACTATTAACACAGTGTAAGACTTTTGCTCAGCTCCTACAGAAAATTGTTTATAGTCAAACTCCATCTCGATGCCGATTTGGAAAATGAAAATAAAACACGGACACAAAAGGTTTGACACCACGGAGGACGCAGGAGTTTTTCTCCGTGGATTCATTGCTCATGGTTTCGATGGACTGTGAGCCTATTCTCGAAATTTATGAACCTCTGCGATAGAGTAAGTTATGGACACGGATCGGGCCAAGACCTCGCTGAGTATTTTCACTCCCCTTAATATTTATGTTTCCCTGATATTTTTTTCATATTGCTAGTTTTCCTGTTTTCCTGTCTATTAAAATATTGCAACCTGAGAAATGAAGGACCGATAGAAAGAGTGTCGTCTTATGGGCAAGAACAGACAAAAAAAGGTTGATAAAAAGTTCATTAATATCATAACTGTTTTCTATGTGTCCCTGACGGTGCAAAGGTCTGTTTTCTTTTGAAGTTTTTATTCATATGATTCGTTTTCCTCGTGTTAATAAATCAAAAGAGGCAAATATCAGAATGGAATTTGGTTGGATGGATTTCCTCAAAGCATCACCATGTCCAATTATTACTCGTGTTCCTGTCCCTGTTTGTTCATAAGAAATAAGTCAGCATCGTTCCAGGAACCTAAATCTGACGGTTTACAAAAAGCCTCTGACATCATCATGACATCATCTGGCTAATTGTCTTTACTTTTGACCTTTTTACACGTTGTTACGCGTTGAAATATTTCAGATAGAAAGAATGTCTTCCCACTGACTTCAGCTTGAATCTCTGAAAACAGAAGGGAATAATAATGATTTAACAGCTGGCTGAAAACACCCCAACGTGTTCCAGTCAGCACTGAACTGCACCTCAGCTGTGATCCACTTAGCTTAATAGCTTATATTTCACCTATGTGGACACATTCATTATTCCATGAAGCACATCACGACTGAGCCAAATAGGAGCGAGGTTGCCAGAAATCCTTTGTGTTTGTTTTATCCAGCTGAGGTTAGAGGTGGTTTCTGCATCATGACAATTCATATTTCACATTAGGTCTTAATCACACAAAAAGTAGGTTGTGTTACATTTGTTTTTTCTTTAAATGGCTGAAGTCTCTGGCAGCCGTGTCGTCCTGTGTGAGTATCTTCATTCCGCCGCTCGTCCAAGTAGGTAAAACAAACACCAGGAATGACCACAAATCATTTTTACACCTGTTGTTCGCTGCTGGGAGTCGAACAAATCTTCTGCCTGACTTTTCAACTCAGTGCCTATTAATAGCCACTTATATACTGTGGATGCAAACATTGACATGTGGTGTTAAAAGACTCAGAAAGTATGTTGTCTAAATTCAGATATATGGCTGAATTGACCGTGCCACTGTAACATTGTACATGTACTTTTTTTTGCATTTATTATTATAAAGACTTGATAAAAGGTTAATAATGCACTATAATGGTGTGTTTGTGGAGTCTGAGGAGTAGAGGTGATATAGTAATGCTTAGAAAGTTGCACAATGAAGTAGATTTATTATCAATTGTTATATTCATCTGACTGCAAAATGAAAACTTGTAAAAAATTAGTGAGTGGACCTTGAGTGCCTTTGTATTTATTTTATCAAAAGTTCAACATTTCTTCCAGAGTAAAATCACCTTTAAACTCACCTGTGAGTGACGTGTACATGTGTTAATTAACAGCTAATAAACTCTTATAACACATGAAGGAGCTGCTCTTGTGTATTCATTTATCATTAAATTACAGCTGTGCTATAACATGTGATATATTATGTGTATATATGTTATTTATTAATGATTCATAAGAGACATCATAACTCCTGATAAACATAATTATCAATTTGCAATTTGCAATTGCAATTTGAGAGAGAGAGAACAACCTCATATACAGGAAGACATCACTAAATAATATATAATTCATAAAATGTGATGTGTGACATTATGGTTTATTTATAATGTGTCAATATAAGGCATATGCATACAATACATATACAATACATATGTTGGACTTAGAAATAAATATAATGTCTATACGATTTCCTTTCATTAGTCGTTTGTTAAAATGCTAAGAAAAAAAGAAAAAGAAAAATTTCCCCTCGCAGACAAGGATGAACGCTCATCACGTAATGTTTAAATCCTGGAGTTTTCCCACCGCCGCCGTATCCCCTGAATATTGATTGAGTACAGGTGAAGAATACGCTCTACTTTCACCTTTAACCTCGACTTTAAATAGAAGATAACACACACTCGGTCACCACATCCTGCTCTGGGGATCATTCAGTACTAATCAAGGATGGAATGATGAAGCAATGACCACATCCACATCTATAATACACTTTAGAAATGACTTCACATCCTGATTAAAGCTCGTATGAGATTATCTGTATATCAGGATGATACATTTTCCCAAATTCTTGAAAAGCCTCAATCTGCTAACAGATCCTCCACAGACTTCAGCGTCAACACCAACGCTGATAATTTTGTGTTAAAGCTGCCTTTAGCTTATGCTTTTATGCTATTTACCATCTTTAAATGTGACAAACTTAATTTCCTTTAGCGATCGTTTTTATATTTTAGAGAAGAAAATGCATTAAAACTTTTCTCTATACTGAAATCTAGACTCATTAAATGTGCAGTATTTGGCAGAAAAATGACCTTCTGTATAAGTCAAGAACCAGTTCACCCAAAAGTATCTCATGTATAAAATGTGTGGATAAATTTACAGCTGTTTTTCTGCAGCTGTGGTCGAGAAGAGAACCTCCATCATCTACATTAAAGTAAATAATATTTAATCGACGGCAAATAAACAATCACCGTTCTGACCGATCATCTTATTTTCATCAGGCGTGTTCATGTTTCTGTTCACGGCTGTGGTTGCAATATTCCAAAATAGAACCCGAGTGACATCAGAATATTAATGTGATTTTCGGTGAAAGCGCTCCTTGTGTTCCTCATGTGGCCCAATTAAGCATCGCCCGTCTCGCTGTGTACGTGATGTGTGACTTCTTACCTTTTGTGGAATTGCTTAACTTCCAGTCTCAAAAGAACACGAGCAGTAACGTATCGCCTCTGCAAAGCTCTGCCTCTCAGCGCTGGATATGTACTTATTCTAAAGATTGTTTGACCTCCTCGGTGCCCGGCTATTACTCTCCTGTGAGCCCCCATCACCTCTCCCAACCCCAACCCCCCTCCCCTTTTTTTCCACAGATGGATTTTTTTGTAGCATTAATCCCACAGATCAGGTGGGTTTTGTCAACGTGTTAAACTTTAATACTTTGGGTCATTTATCTTTACGGCCAAACCCGGAGTCTGTCAGCGACCAGACGAGCTATTTCCTCATTTGGTTTGGGAGCAAAGTGGCGCAGGAGAGAGCAAAAGTGGGGGGTGGAGGGGGTTGGTGGTGGTGGTGGTGATGGAGTGGAGTGGATGGGGTTGGGGTGGGTGGAGGGGTGCAGCTCACCACTTAATGAAATCCTGATGTGAGGAGGGAGGGGAGGACCTGGTGGTGGTGGTGGTGGGGGGGGGGGGTGACGTTGGAGGTCGAGGCGCCACCATCTAAAGAAAACGACGGTTCTCCAGAGAGGTGGCTCCGCGTGGTCATTTATGTTTTTCTTGTTTCGAGGAGCTCGTAAAGAGCGTTCGACGATGCGCCCCCAATCATTACGTCTTGGGACGGCGCATCGGGGACGCGTCGGGCGCCCAAGTGGACAAGGATAGAATTGCAAGTGATTAATTTGTGGAAAGCTCCCCTGGAACGTGCTGTGCTCTCACAATCATTTGTCTTCATTTGCCAAGATATGTACAGTGACATGAGAAGATAGGCCTTAGGAGTCCTGGAGTTTTTTCTCTCTCTCATTTTAGGGAACAGTTGAGGCTTTAGTGAAACATCCTGTGCGCTGGTTGAGCTCGTACGTTGTCGTACCGTCGAAAAACAAACCGTTTTCTCGGCTCATTTAACGACTAAAACCGTGGAACTAATGGACGAATAAAGAGCGTCATAATGCTCGTACATACATTTTGTGTTGCTGCCTGCAGACGAGCGAGTGAAATGTCAGGACTATATTTCACTGAGATAATTGCATCATATAAACACGAGTCTGTCAGTGAGTCAGGAAGAGTGAAGGAACAAGAGCATCATGAGTTTGTGATATATTTTCAAGTGGTTATGTTTAGCATGTAAAGTTTGGTTGGTTGCTACTAACAAAACCTTGATTTATCTGCAACAAACATATTATATTAAATTACATATTATATAATATGAGCTAAATTTATCGGATCTGGAATTAGATTCTGGAATAAGACTTGTCTACAGATAATTGGCCTCATTCAGGGATTTTGCAGTAAAGAAGTGTCATTTTGCCGAAAACCATCATTTTTAGGCTAAATGAAAACTGAAAACTTGCCTGATATCAACTGGGATTTGTTGAAGTCCTTAACAACTTTTGTGCAATGTGCATGGAAAACAAGCACTATATTAAAGGTCTCAGGTCTAATGAGAATCAGAGTTGGACTGTAAACTTTCCTAAATACGTCTTAACCAGCTTTTTATTCGTACAAGAGAATCTCCTCAATTTTAAATCATCCTGAGGTGACGTCGTATCACAAATCACAGCCAGTAGTTTCAAACAACTTTTATTTAACGCATGTGTTTGATGAGAGCTGGAATAAACGGCGGCCAACACATTTCTGGACTCAATCTGCTTCAGAACATCAGTGATTTCTTCTTTTTAATGACGACCAGCTGCAGTTTGTATTTTGCCTTTTAATCAGAGGTTACGAAGGTCTTTGCTCTCCACTTCGGCCTGTTGAGCGCTCGTGCTGTGGTCGGTGCTGATCACAGAGCAGCTCAGCGGCAGAGTCCAACGTCACCTATAAATAGATCTGACCACGTGCACTCTATGTGTGTGTGTGTGTGTGTGTGTGTGTGTGGTGCCAGTATGACACGGACAATATACTGCATTTAAGGCTGGTCAGTGACCTTCATCCCAAAAAAGATTGTGCTTGAAAATTGTTGTAAATTAAAAGGACATTACTGCCAAATGCTCAGTGTGCTGCAATTTTGATGTTTGCAAATAACCTCAGAAAAGGGTATTATAATATTTATAAGCTGAGAAAAAATCTGTTTATGATAATATTTGTTAAGGCTTGAGTAAAATGCATGTGGTATGATCACTCCAGAAACACACAATATACTGATTTTACATAACCTAAACCTTCAGTTATGTCTGTAGGTATAACTCAAGTGTATAATTAATAAATTCATAAAAAATAATGGGGGCACAGAAAAACACAAATGACTCCATCACCATGTCCCATGAGGTGAAAGCAACCAGAAGCAGGGGGAATTTCTTTTTTCAATTGCAGTGTAGTTTTATTAATAATTAGTGTGGGGTCATTTTAGTTGCTTTTGGACAAGCTGGCTTTGGGCGACAAACGCCACACACACACACACACACACACACACATACACACAGATACATCAACAATATAAGTCTAATGCCTGGTATCAGGTTCCACGCTGTGTACCTCCAGTCATGGGCTAATTACACAGTAATGGAGCTAATCAAGAGTCAAACAGGAGAAACATTCAGCATTAATGCTGTAATCCTGCTTAAAGCCTCCACATATCCTTCTTTATGATCTTAAATAGGCCCCGGTGGCCCATTAGAGAGCAACGAGGACGACCACGGGCCGCTCCCTGGAGACGAGGGGGGGCGGAGGTGGAGTGTGTGTGATCTCAGGCCGGGGAACAAAATGAAGCCGCAGAGGTCGGCAGCAGCTTTGTGTTCAGAGGTGTCAGAGCTTGGAAGTGGTTTGTTGGTGTTTATTTGGGAAAGCAAACAGTTCAGTGTTTGAGTCAGAGCAGCTGAGTGGTTTGTGGTCAAACAGCACAATGAGATCTGTGCACAACAAAAACCGCAGTGTGTTCATTTGCTCCATCCCTGTGAGCTGGAAACAGCTGTGTGAAGATCACAGTGCACCGGCCCTGGTCTCTGTATCAACAGCATCACCAAGATCACCACGTCTGTGACTCGACTGTCAACAGCACATATACACTCTGCACTGATGGCTTCAGTTATGATGCAAGAAATGAGCAGTTTATGTTGTGATGACAGAAGTTAGTCGAGTCAAGCTGAACTAAAATCAAGGGTTTGCACTGCAGGACTGTATGAAGGCTCTGTGTTTAAGTGCTCTTCATTTTGTTGTATTTGACGTGTACCAGTACCTGCATATTTGAAAGGTATTCAGAATTAAAATACAGTATAGTCTCTGATCATATACACATACTATATGCAAGACAGTCGAGGTTGTCAGGGGTGTCATTTAGAGCTATAGTGATTGGTCAGAAAATCAAAAGTCAAACTGAAAAATATAATTCAACAACAGTTTGATTGATTTCATGCATTTGTCAAGTAAAAATGCAAAAGAAATTCACTGGTTTCATTTTCTTAAATATCACATGTGATGGTAAATTGAACATCTTCAGGTTCTGTTGAGTGATTTGAATATGGCACCTTAACTATTTTCTGATATTTTACAGATGAAAATAGATCAATCAAGAAAACAATCAACAGATAAATGAAAATAATTTACAGCTTTCCTGTCATTTGCTCAGGGTCAGGTTTGTGAGTGTAGTATTGATCAAATATGAAAAAAAAGATTAGAGATGGATGCAGCAACATTTTCTCAAACTGATACTCTGATGGTTTGATACTGATCAATCAATAACCTGTCAATCAGCAGTTATTGTTCCAGTCTCTCTCTTCTGAAATTCAGTCACCTGCTGTTTATCCAACACATAAAGACCAAAGTGAAAGCTGCTGAAACAAAAGAGCTCTGAGGATGAAAATGATGTAATGGCACGCCGGATGGAGACTAACAGCCAATGAGAGGTGAGGACGTCACTGAAGTCACCTCCAAACAGGGTGAAGCTGCTGTGAGGATGAAAACACCTGTGCGTCTCAACGTGACGTCCGGATTGATGCTGGTGCGTTCGAGGACAGCTCGGGAAGAGCATCATCCAACACTGACACCAGCATCAACACTGACACTGTGGTAATTTGATTCTGGCCTGATAATATAGGAATGCACACACACACACACACACAGACACATACACACTGACACAGGACAGAGCAGGTGGGATGAGTTGGATGAGAGGACTGTGAAGGATGTTGTGCCATCACCATTATTCATGTAAACAAACAAACAAACAGAAAAAAAAATGTGTGAATCATTTTTTTTCTGTCCTGATTTATTTGTAAAAAAAAAAAAATCATATTTAATGTTTTGTGTTGTTATTTTTATTCCATTTATATCCAACATGTGTCATAAAAAATAAAATTATTTTGATTTTATTTATTCCAACATTTCCTATAGAAATTCTGCACATTATGACCAGGAGCTGCTTGGTGGAGTGTGACCAGCTCTCACCTTGACGAGGCCCTTCATTTAGCCCCAGTGTGTGTTTTCCAGTGGAAACAGTGCTGCTGAGAGTGGAAACAAACACACCCACTGAGCTGCCTCCTTCTCCTCCTCCTGTATCAGGTTCTGCTGAGAGGCGTTTACGGCCGGTTTGTTTCATAACACAGGGCGACACGCTGCGATGCGAGAGACACAAACACAGCCTTGAACCAAATCATGATTAACCCCAAAATAAATCAGTCCGTTTTTTTAAGGGATAAAATTGCTGTAATTTAAAAATCATCTGTAAGATTCTGTGGGATCAGTGCTGGTTTTGTAGTGACCTTGATTTTTGTCTCCAGTAAAATTTGCTTTTTTTAAATGGAGATTTATTTGTGGTGACGTTGGAGGCTATTTTAATATGTTTTGCCTCCTCTAT
Source organism: Centropyge bicolor (assembly GCA_037975185.1). Taxonomy (NCBI): domain Eukaryota; kingdom Metazoa; phylum Chordata; class Actinopteri; family Pomacanthidae; genus Centropyge; species Centropyge bicolor. The sequence goes on from JBBMOC010000026.1 coordinate 6,261,012, forward strand.
AATTTGCTGTAATAAATCTCAATATCCTTGGAAGAACTGTTGTCAAACTTGTGTATAAAATCATTATTATAGTCTATTTGTTTTTGTGTGTTTGTTTTTGCTAAATAAAATCGTTTTTATTTTAAAGATAAATAATCGAATAAAAAACAAACAAAAATAATGCATCATAAATAGGAATAACTGCACATATAATCCCTCTCCTGCAGAATTTAATTGAACTGCTTTTAAATATTTGTGCTTAACGATGTTCAAATAATCCAAATTTTTAAAAATGCATCAAAAATATTTTTTCCAAAACATTTTTTTTCTGTGCATACACCTGACAGGAAGCTGCGCGGCTCCTCGCATGCAGAGCAGCCAGTAACGCGTTACAGCGCTGTAACTAATTACATCTGAGGATCAGGCCTCTCGCTGCGGTTGTTGCGTTTGTCGTCACCTTCACGGAGTCTGGGATGGAGGCTGAATGTGATCCTTCCATCAGCCCCTCTCTGAATTAATTTGGTGATTAATGGCAGACAGACTGACCTTTTACCTGGTGGCAGTTTTCCTGCTTTGATTTTTTTTTTTATCCAGCTCAGAGGTGACACGAAAATATTTAACCTTCCTGATCATTAACAGGAGGAGCAGTGATTTTTAAATGCAGGAGAGAAAGAGGTGGAGAAGTTGCTGCACACAAGGAGAAAAATCTAATAATATTCTCTTTCTTCTGTGCATTTAACCCACTGGGTTTTTTTGAAGAGGGGCTGATGGGAGGTAAAGGCGAATCATCCAATTAAATCCCTCCAGAGCTGATGATTGATGATGTCAGCTGACCTGCTTCTAATTAACGTTTAAATTAAGCCAAAGCAGAAAAAAAAACTTTGTGACCATCGCAGCTTCACTTCAGACCTTAAAACCCGTTGATCAGGTTTTCACTCTTAAACCAAATGTGAGGTTAATAATCTGCAGCAAGGTGCAAGATTTGCTTTAATCAACGTGGACTTTAAATCTATAGAAATATAAACCCTCAGTGAGGATGCAGGCCTGCAGGATTCATGTGTACAAATGTAATAAAATGAACCAAATATAATGGAAAGATTAAAGATGATTTTTTTTCCTCTTGAAAAGAAAAAAATGTCTTTCTATATATTTTTTTTTATTCTTATTTTTTAAATCATTTTTGCTGCAGATGGTATTCATGCACATTGTAGTTTGCATTGTAAACCTTTTTTTTTAATATATAAAGCTAATTTTAACTTCGAGTCTAAAAGTGTCCAGATGAATCAAACTCACTGTGATGTTAAGTGCTCAGATACCTGCACTTTTATCCAAACGCTGCGTGCTTGTGTCCAAATTCCCAAACGGAATTTAAAGCCAGCAGCTCCTGCTCGTTATGGAGAAATATATTTTCAAAGGTTGGACCTCACAAGGCAGCTAATAGAATTTCCTGCTGTTTTATAACTCTGTCCCCAAACCAGTGTCACCATATGCTGCTGCTGGCACCAGGCTGTCCGCAGTGGTTTCCAGAGCTTCATCCGACAAATCTGATTGTTTTAAGAAAAAATAATAATACAGGTCTAATTCTCTTGTGTTTGTTTTGTTCTACCTCTGGCTTCTGTCTGGAGTTAAAATATATTATAATTCAGCTGCTGCATGAGGTGAATTTAAATTTTGTGCTGCTGTCAGAAGAAGCTTTTGTCCCATTTTGTGCAAAAAAAAAAAAAATATATTAGCTGTGTTATATTTCAGGTGTTTAAAAAATAATGCCTTTTTTAAATTGCTTGATATTAATCTTATATCTGCAAACTGTATATTTCGTTCTGCCTTTAGGTTATTTTCAAACACTAAAATGCATCCAAACGAATAAAGGACCGACAGCAGCTGAATGTGTTCAATCTGACAAGGCTTCAATAAATCAAGGTGTGTGTCCTCGGAGCAGACGTACCTGCCGCTCTCCTCGGCGTCCTGCTCGTCCCCGATTCTGTCTTTAACATCCTCAAACCCCCCATCAGGGAAAAGTCTCATCCTCCGTCCTGAGACTCGGAGCCACAGCTCGGCGGCACCTTCATCACCCGCCGCATGAAATCACACTGAAAATGAGGGGTTTTACCTGCAGAGTCATGCTGATGAATAATGAAGAATAACAGAGGGAAAAATAAACAGAGTGAAAAAAACAAATAAATAACATCAATAAAATAAGAGATGAATTGATTTTGTCTTTTCTTTTTTTTAAATGTTTTTAAAATATTTTGTAACACATTCAGTCTCAGAGATGAAGCCTTCTTTAATATCCCCATCTATTTATTAAAATGATGTAACAATAGAAAGTGAACCTTGCTGCCACATTTTTGTTTATATTTTTCAGCTGTTGATTAGAAGCAAACAAAACAAAAATAAAACCAAAAATCCATCACCTGTCATGTTGAACAGTGGCTTAACCTGAACAGCTTCTGTTTACTTGCAGGCAAATCATTTTAATACACTTCAAAATCAGGCCCTCAAATGTGCTCATTGCGGCTATTTTAAGCCAAAATTCCCGTGCACCACGGTGACTAATGCGCACATTACGCACAACGCTCGGTGCGTAATTACGCACGAAAAGGACCGACCGAGTGTCGCGGCTGGAGGCCACTGTTGGCCCGGCGCTCCTGCAAAACTTTTCCACAATGCAAAGATGCTGGTGGCTGCATTTTAATGGCCATCAACTGTCCCCGCCGAGAAGAACACGCCAGCAGAGGGAAACAGATGCATAAACATTTGAGGGCATCTTCCTCCTCGGCGGCAGCAGACTCCTCCTCCTCCCCACGTCCAATTAGTTCTTATGGTCCGGCCCTTTAAGACGCAGCAGCGGGTCAGCAAGTAGTCTAGTGTTTCTCTAATTGAACTTCGCCCAATCAACAATAACTCGTTAGCAGTCGCTTTCTTTTTCTCGCTGCTTCAGACAGCTTTCTTCCTCCCTTGCAGGGATTCACCTCCCTCCAGTCTGCGGCCGCATAAAGATCCACATGGAGCTCGGCGGAGGAGCTGCGACTCTCTGAGGGGGGAAACAGTCCAACTGCGCCCGAGGCATGGTTCTTCTGGAGGACAGCTTTCGGATCCGAGTGTCTAAATAAAGAGGGGGGGTCTGCGAGAAACAACTTGTGGACGCTTAAAACTGCCATTTGAATGAAATAACCAACTTTTGGTGGAAGGACTGCGATGACCTCCAGTAAAGACATGAAGGCAGGGTCTGTGTTGCAGTCCGGCGGCGACGAGAGGAGGCGAGCTCCCCTGGACCAGCTGCCGCCGCCGGCCAACTCCAACAAGCCCCTGACGCCGTTCAGCATCGAGGATATCCTCAACAAACCGTCGGTGAAGAAGTCGGTGGCCAGCATCTGTCCGCCGAGGGCGCTGGAGAAGGTGACGGGCTCCGGGGCGCCGAGGAACGGGATCACCACTCCCTCGTCGCCGCTGTGCGCCCTGGAGGAGCTGGCCAGCAAAACGTTCAAGGGTCTGGAAGTGAGCGTGATCCAGGCAGCAGAAGGTAAAGACATTTTACAGTGAAATGTTTAATTTAAGATAGATTGAACAAGTGTTTTTCCTTTTTTTGAGGGAGCTGAGGTTTGTGCCAGCTGGATTTGTTTTGACTTTAAATGTGGAAACTCCAGAACAGCTGTGCAGGAATGCGTAAAATAGGAGACTTTACGCATTTAAATGTGCACGACTGTGACCTGTGAACTGCTAAAGCTTACTCCTATATTTGCTCATATTCTAACTCTGCATGTTGTCATAAAGTCTATCATGGCCTAGTGCAGAGAAACGTTGGGTAAAAACAGACAGAAACATAAATGAAACACAGGCTGTGTTGTGCATGAAATTCCTGTTGCACTGCAAAAACAGTGAATCTAGTAATTTCTAATATATGATTCAACTCTTGCTTGGGTTTGGAGAAACTCATCACTTGCATGAAATATTTTTAATGTAAGTGTATTTTTAATGACAGCACGATTCAGCAAAGTTCTGATAATAAACTTGGTGAAATGAAGATAAACAAACGTCATATTTTGCTTTAAAGAAAACTGAACTGAGCTCAGGCCTGTTGAGCTGCTGCTGCAGTTTTTTAGGAGGGTGAAAGTGATTCTGATTTCTCTCCTGTGTTTCCTTCTTCCTCCTCTCCAAGGTCGCGAGCACGTCAACGCTTTCGGCCAGAGACAGACGTCGAAGAAGAGGAGAAAGTCGCGGACGGCCTTCACCAACCACCAGATATACGAGCTGGAGAAGAGGTTTTTGTACCAGAAATATCTGAGCCCGGCGGACCGGGACCAGATCGCGCAGCAGCTCGGCCTCTCCAACGCGCAGGTCATCACCTGGTTCCAGAACCGCAGGGCCAAACTCAAGCGGGACCTGGAGGAGATGAAGGCGGACGTGGAGTCGTTAAAGAAAATCACGCCACAGACCCTGCAGAAGCTCGTCAGCATGGAGAACATTGACGAGACCAGGGGCCCCGAGGCCAGGTCCCCCAGTATCTCCCCGACCTCCCAAGGACACCGGGCCTTCCCACAGTCCCCCTCCTCGTCCAGAGACCAAACCACGGACGAGTTCTCGGAGGACGACGAGGAGATCGAGGTGGATGACTGACACTGATTTTCATAAGCAACAACAACAAAAAAAGAATATTAACAAAGGGGGCATTTTTTCTTCCCAAACTTTTGCACGGATATTGACAAAAAAGGAGAATATATACATTTAAAAAAGAACATTTCAGGAAAGTTTTTCTCCTCCTCTTCCTCTTTTTTTAATTTATTAATCAGGCTTGTAAAGGCTTCAAGTCTGTCCAACAATATTTGAGGGATATGAGGTTTCCTTTCAGACTGTTATGGTACAGTAAGACTGAAAATTGTGCAAAACATTTTTTTAATTTCTCACCTTCATTTTTTTAAGGAGGGATGAAGAGTTGTGCTTTTCTTTTTCTTTCGGATGTGCCAAATATTTAAATGAACCCCCTTCATCTTTTTTTTTTTCATGCACAGCTCGAGGTCAAAGTGTCAGTCCATCCCTCCTGACGTGTAAAACTATGTGTTCTTGCTGCGAGCGGCCTGTTGGCAGCGCAGAATGATGCGCCACTCTCAGCTCCGACCGCAAACTCTCTCAGCCCCTCTCAGTTCTCTGTGTATATATCTCCAACATCACTATGCGATAATTTTATTGTAACATTCTATTTAATCAGCATCTATGTAAATAAAGGTTATATGATATTTCAAGAAGCTCTCGGCGAGGTTGGATGTGTGATTGTGCATCAAAATATAAAATTTAAAAAAAAAAAAGTTAAATTAAAATGTGCTCCTGTAGGAAGATTATAACATAAGAATTTAGCGTTGCTGCATTAGAAAGATTATTATGGAGGACATGTGCTACTAAATTTATAAAGGAACATTAAAATAATATTATATGTGTTAAGGTGGTCCAACTCTATAAAGGAATGCTAAGAGATAATTAATTTATTATGTGGCTCTCATAATAATATAATAACACAAAGATTTGTCCTGAGAGATTAAGGATTAAATTCTGAGAGATTAAGGAAACAGACACTCAAAAAAATCTGCTCCACTTGGTAAAAATTTGCCCTTTTGAATGTCTGACCTCTGCTTTCTGCCTTAAAGTGCCATGACTTCAATTAGCAGCCGTCCACTCCCTTTATTCCCATTCTCTCTCGGGGCTTTGAATGCATCTTGTCACAAGAAGGTGCAGGTCTGTCTGCGGTGTGGAGAAAAGCCTGCTCCACCCCTGCGCCATATGTTTTCTCCCTCCTTCTATGAATCGTCTTTAACACAACTAGTCGACATGATTGATTAGGTTAACCCGCCTTTGCCTCGCATAAAACCAGCCCTGGGCCATAATGGCACGCATCTGCCACTGTGGACTGGGTTTGTTTGGAGAGAGAGAGAGAAAAGTCTCCCATGAATAGCAAATGTGTTCGTGTGAGGGTCCTAATGAATAAAGCTCAATGGGAGGCAGTGGAAATGAAACGTGCTGCTGGTTGACCATTTGCAACAGTTTTGTATGGGATCAAGAGTTTGGTGTGTGTGTGTGTGTGTGTGTGTGTGTGTGTGTGTGTGTAGTGATACAATGTTCTTCATCCCAAAACATATTCTTTCGCTGGGGTTCAACAAAAGTAAGCTTGGGAGATATTTATGTCTTATTTTCAGTTCAATGTAATTTTACTCACTGACCCCATTTTATTCTTCATTTACAGAAAACACAACGTTTTTATTATTTGGGAATTGTTGAACTTTCAATAACAAAAGATGTAAGTGCACCAATTCAAGTTTTCAACTCTTTAAACATTGAGACAGATTAAAAAAAAAAAAACAGAATCCAAATTAAAATCTAAATTTTAAGCTCTGTAGGATTTCCTCTTTCCCTAAAATACAGCCTCTAAAAATCTCAAATAAATCAATTTATTAATTTTTATATCACTTGTCTTGAAGGCAGATCTGCTCTAAAATAGTTTTATTGACACAAGTTGCTTTATAATATATTGTGTTTTTTTTTTAAACAAAATGCAATGGTCATAAATAAAATCAGGACATTTCACTTTCACTTTAAAATAAAAAAAAAAATAGGACACTAAAAACTAAAACTACTCTAAACGACACTATGAGGAAACTTAAAGGCTTGTTAGGATGTTTTTTTTTACTCATCTTTTTGTGTCTAGCTGGAGAAGCAGAGCAGGCTGGATGACACAATAGAAGTAATCGGCTGGAATCGTGGAGGTTGAAAAGTCAAGTAGGCCTTTTATTATGGAGCCACTCTGGACTGGCAGGAAGAAGCAGACAGAGGATGGAGCTTTAAATAAAAGTCAAAGTGGCTCAATCCAACTGTAACATTATCTATAAAAACATACACAGAAATAACATCACTGTTTTAGATTTTATTAGTATTTTTAAACTGCACCTTTATTCCTTTATCTCAGCAGCATTCCTATAATTTTCCTGTAATAAAATTCTTTTATTTTGAAATTCAAACCTGCAGGACAAACCACTTATAAATTTTACTATTAAAATCCAGTTAACTATTATTATTATTTCTTACATTTTTTGACATTGAGTTACTAGAACCTCTCAGATTTCAGTATTTATTTTTTTATTTCTGTCAGTTTTTCTTAACATGAACATCAGATGGTGACACAAGCGAATCAGTGACTCACCTCTTTATTTAGATGCACATTTTCCCAGTGTATCAGGATCAGAAAAATGAAAGCCCGGAGGCGCGAGTTTCAATCTAACCGCGCTGTCTGACAGGAACCTGAAATTCTCTGTTTTGGCCTAAAGGTCACAGCTTCAGGGGATTATTGCTGCTTCCCCGTACGAGTGCCCTGAAGGGACATGCTCAGGGTTTATAAAGGTGGCTGGGGGAAACCTGCAATATGCATGTATGTGTGTGTGTGTGTGTGTGTGTGTGCAGGTTTCATTTGATTCTGCATTTAAAAACATGGCCACAGGGACACAGCTAAAGGTTCAAGATGTTGTTCATGTTATTGGAAACATTTAAAAATAATCTCCAAACGGAGCAGAAACTGGTTTTGGTGGATGAGACTTTTAAAAGTTCAGCCACTATCTGTCCTTTAAACCTCCCTTTATGGCATCTCTCCTTCAGTTATAGGAGGATCTGGCAAGCTGCCTTTTTCCAGGTTACTGACCTCTGCGGCAAAATAGAAAACTGCTCTGCCCTTGATGAACACATGATCTTCTTTCACATGAAATCTAGACTCCATTTCTAGCCTTTGACCTTTAAGACACATAAACACCAAACGGTGATATTTGTCTTTGTAAAGCACTGGAATGAAAATCCAAAGTAGCTCTTTGACAAACACAATGTTTTCCCAATGTTAAAAATTCATCAAGATTAGTTACTGTGTTATTTTTCGCTCTAGAGGAGTTTCCCAGCAGGATATTCAAGATGCTACTGGTGCAACTCAGTCAAGTGCTGCTGAAATGTTATGGCTGCTGCAGCCTGCTGGAGACAGAATACGATACTGGGCTTGTATATATTATCAGCCCGTGTCAGGTTATCAGAGTCTTTCCTTTCACTCTGGACAAGATCACACACATCAAAGCCTCCTGGCCGGGATGTCTGCAGAGCACCAAGTGTGCCACCTAGTGCTCATCTGGGAGGACTGTCCTCAGTGTGAAACCGAGTTGGTTACAGAGAGAGTGTGTAAAATCTGCAAAAACAAAAAAGGATCTGAATGGATGTGTTTTTGTTTTTAATGAAGTCTTGAACAGGGTAACAATCCTCGTCAAGGCCTTCACAGTTCAGACGGCAGTGAAACCTCGTCACACAGTTTTTCTCTGCAAGCCTCTGAAATGTGCAATAAAATATCACCAGAGTCGATGTGTCACACAAACATTCAGAGGAGGAGGAATGCCAGTTGGCTTAAGATGCTTTTAAATGCTGTGATGGCATCTCTGGTTCTTACAGGAGAACTGGCTGATTTTACACATGGAGCTGAGTTTACTCTGAGAACCACAGCTCCTGTGTAAACAGTTAGGATGTTTCTGTGGCTGCAGAGGAGGCTTTTTAAAGGCTAAGAAAAATCTCTAATTGGGCCTGCAGACCACAAATTTATGACAGCAAACCTGCCGTACAATCTGAGGGTGTGGAGTTTGAAATATTTGGGCACGCAGGGTCTGACAGAAAATGCTTGTTGAGGTGCGTTATTGGAAATATTGTTCCACTGTTTTTAAAGCCTGGCTCATTGTAGTGAGAAGTCAGGATATCTCAGCCTCTGCTGCACCAACATGGACCGTTCCTTTGTGTCTCTTTATGGACAAACAATGAAGCTAAACTTAACTATACGACTATAACTAACTAAAACTATAAGGCTGTAAATAATGTGACAAAAAAAGAAAACAAAAAACTATAAGCAGACCTTTAAAACTGCACCTACTGTCCATAGACTGTTTGATTCTGAGAAGGTAAAGAGAGATCAAGAGATATAAAGTACCAAAATATTTAAGTAAAAACAAAGGATTTATTTAAATGAGTGCAAACATGAAACAAAATAAATTATTGCATTAGTGGTAAATCATCACTAGTGCAGTTTTAAGGGCTTGCACAATAAGTTTATTTTGGATCACCTGTATAAAATCAAGGTGTGACATGTAATCTTAAATACTGCTGCATCTGGAAGGATTAGTCGTAAGATTACGAAGAAAATCTGTGACACATTCACTGAAAACAAACATCCAGGCAGTGAGTATCGCTCAGACTACAGTCAGTTATAAAAATGGAAAAAGATGGCGCAGCTGTTAATCTGCCTGGAGCACCGGTGAGGGGGTGCCACCAAGAGACCTGAGAGGACACCAGAGGAGCTACGAGTCACATGATCGAGATAGAAAGAACATAAAACTACTGCTACTGTTTTAAGGCTCTTGATAAAAATCATGACCCAAACATAGTGTTACAGGAAGCTGACACAAAATGGAGGAACAATTTGCGACGTAATGAACCTTTTGACCATCAAACTACTCATTAGGTTTGGTGTAATCACAACTGCATCCTCATCACAAACTGTACAACAAAGAGCCTGGCAGCAGCAGCAGCATCTTTCCGTGGAGGTATTTCTCTGGTCTGGAAAAGTAGAAACCAAAATCAGAGCAGAAAAACAGAAAAATCCGAGAGGAAAACCTGCAGCTGTCTGCACAAGACCTGCAACCTGGGAGATGATTTATTTCTCAGTGAGACAATAATTCTAACGTCAGAGCTGCACAGGAACGAATTCAGGGTTTAAAAATGACCGTTCACTCACAGCCTCTGTTCAACTGGACAGAGATGGAGCAGCTTTGTAAAGACCTATTTTATATTAAGGCAGGATTTTAACCTCTGTCACAAGTGCTTCAAACACAGAGTGACGTCATTGGACAAGAGATGTGTTTACACTCTGTCTGATGATTGAAGGTGCAAAGTGTAACCACATCATCTGAGATTCAAAGTGGCTCAACAATATAGATAATGAAATGTTTAAAGAGCTGCCTGACAGAAAGCAACTGCACAAACACACTTACACTTAAAACATTCAGTTCAAGGGTAAGTTGAATTTTAACATTTAGAAGGTAAATGGCAGGTGGGAGCACGGCTGGTTTCCTGTATATATTTTAAAAAACTGCAGGCTTAAGATGAGTTATCATTTTCCTTCCTGCATGTTTTATACTGTGGCACCAACGAGCATGTTTCCATACAAGATAACTAGTGTTAATAGTCTTTATTTAGTTGTAAAAAATGCAGGTGGTTCGAACTTATTTTCCCTGAATATTAACAATACCAGACATAAATATTAGCAACTTCTGTTCAAATAGTAAACTATAGGGCAGTTTTGTAAAGAAGTTCCCTGCATCGTTAATCTCACTTTGACATAACACTAAAATAGCTTATTGCAAAAACCAATAATTTAGTAATTCTTTATAGATCTTATGTAAGACATCTGAGGAATTAAGTCAAAATGAGAGACCGTAACAAGTGAAAACGTACTTCAGTTTTGTTGATATTATAAACCCGTCCCGAAGCGAGGATCACTCCACCGGCGGTCATGTGATACACTCACTTTGAGGTTTTTCTGTATATGTATATGTAGATGGAGGAACACTGTTCTGTAAGTAAGTAATACAAGCTGTCGTTTTTCACATTTTAAATTTATTTTCAAAAAATACAAAACAAGGAAAATAAGTATATGTACACAAACACTATTAAAATAGAATATGTATGGTACAAAATATGTACAGCTGTCGTCAGAGTGAAAGCAGGTCCTATCTGGTTCTTTTGTCCTTGATGGTGTAGTGAAGGACTAACGGCTGGGCCTGGAGGAGACAAGGGTTCACATATTACATGTGGCAGGGAAACATTTAAATACTATGAACAGCTTTTGAATACGTTTTTTTTTCTTTCAGAATATGTCCAACATCATCCTACATCCAGTCAAACTACCTCTTGACTTTTGGAGTGTTTAATTTAATTTGAAAATATGTAAAGTTGAATAGAATGTTTCAAGTTTTAATTGAACAAAAAATTTAAACGTTACATCATCAGTGAACTTTAATCTAATTTTCCACCTGTTTAGTACTTGTCCAAACAACAGCACAGTGAAAACGTGTTCGAACGTGCAGGAATGTGTGACATTAGCTGGCGGTAGCTAACAGTAGCCGGACCGTACCTTGCCAAACCAGTGTGACAGCCATAACCGTTTCATGGTCATGTGATCGGGCAGAGACTCGTTATTGAACAACATCTGGACCTATAGGGAGACCACACAAACAGATGTGCAGAAGAAGGGAACATCTGTGATTATTTTTTAGAAGTGAAACGTGTTTGTTGTTAGTAAAAGCAACAAGGAAACAGAGATACTTTCCACTGGAAACAAGCAGGTTTGTCTGATGACACTGTCGCTGTCATGGACTCGAGAGATTTTTAAGTGTGGCTAAAATCACAATTATGAAATTTTTATGGAAGATTTAACCCAAACTGCCTCCACACTCAGCTCTATCAAGTGACCAGGGAAACACGGCTGGTATCACTGAGCGTGAAGCCTGAGAAAATCTGGACGGGGACAGACTTTCACAGTCATTAAGGGTCAGATTTCTGAACTCTCCTGTTTCTATACTGCAGTGATTTTCAAGACAAGAGGAAATAAAACCTCAAGAAGGAGGCGAACACAATGATTTTATTCTCTGTTTGAACTTATGGTATGCTCAAAAGTAATTTTAGCACAACATGACCTCAGAGTGTGTGGCACTTAAACCACAGCCAATCACCAAAAGGTCGGTCGTCTGAGTTTGTATGTTGTCATTTTAACCAGTGGTCTGGGAAATTTCACCCACAGAGGCAGTTTCATCTTTGGAAGAGAGTGGATGAGTCTTTCACATTTTCTCCTCAATTGCACAAATTAAATATATACATCTTCTTTCATTAATGAGGATTATGAACTGACCTGGTGTTTTTCCACATTTAGCCGATGACAAAGCACTTTCCGTAGGTGTCTCACCTCCGCTCGGACAGAACAGCGAACGAACTTCTGCTGCAGAGACAAGGTCAAACAAATACACTGTAAACCTTCAGATGAGCAACATGACACGTCGAACACGAGAGGGTAATTCCAATAAATCGTGACCAGCTGTACATTTGTTTTTAATGGCTGCAGCTTTATGGCTCTCCACCGCAGAGCCAGTTAGGGAGATTTCTTGTTCTAAACTGTTGCTCAGAGAGCGGACTGATATTTTTGTTTTACTCTTCAGATAATGTCATTAAAAATGCCTCTTTAGTTTTGCTTGTAACACGAGAAGTCTGCTGTTTTAAATGTTAGCATTCAAATATGTGTGTTTCTAATACTCCATCCAAAGTTCGCTGTCACAAACTGTAACATGCTGTTCTGTAACAAAAGGTCGCAAAAACACATTTCCAGCACGAGAAATTTAAACTAACAATAAAGTAACAGTGGATCGACAGGGTGCGGCATTTTCCTCCTGTTACAATTAGATTTACAGTGAAGAAAACCCCAGCTAACTGCTCAACCTTTTCCGGTCCAAACTGACTTATTACCTACTCTTAAGCCACAGTGCTAAACTTCCTTTTCCCCCTGAATGTGGTGCGAGACAGTATTTCTTTAAAAGCGGCGGTAGAAAATTATTTTACTGAATTTCCACCTCAGTAAAAACAGTGGATTATAATTGGACATGCAGAGGAGAGAGAACAGCACTTAACAAAGGTTAAGAGTCTAATTCAAATCCAGAACCCTGCAAGGACACGGACAAACCTTATTTTTAATAGCCGCGGCGCTCGCTGCCAGCTAATCTATTTTATAAGTTCACACCGAGGTTAAAGTGAAACACAACTGCATTTCAAGAGCCAGGAATGGAACCAATGAAGCTGCGTGTTTCCATTACATAAGGTAACATTAGATACAACAATAAACAACATTTGAATTACACATAGTGGTCAAAGAGGACACGGGTGGATAACGATGCCCGAACGCTTGCAAGAGTCACCAGATCACTTCAACAAAACTCCTAACTGACGTCCTGTGTGACTGTTCAAGTTCTGAATGTTTTTCTCATATGAATGTAAAACCAGACCGAAAGCACAAAAAGAGGCCTCATCTGTTTGTATGTAACATCTCAGCCAACTGGAATAAAAGATCTCATCTCCTGTTCAAACATCTAACTACCCAGAAACCACAGCAAAAATGACTGAAGATTTTTTAAAATGAAAGTGAAAACATATTTAAAGCCATTAAAATTTGAAATCTTGATTTGAGCACTGCAAAAGCAGCTGTTAAACAATGGTGCCCTCTGCTGGCTGACCAAGTCATTGCAGCATAACCATGTTGGCCGGGCAGCGTGGGTAATAAACACAGGAGAATTTACCACATCCTGTGTTTTAGTTAAATATCTCCCTAACTGATCTTTGCTCAAGTCTTGACTCAGTCCAATCTGGGCATAAATACAATCCCACTTTTCTTGTGAAACACACATGTCCCTTGACAAATGGGCCTGTCAAGAGCATCCAGCCACATGGGGAAAACCCCCGGTAATAACTGATGAGGTAAGTGTTTTTTTTTTCAGTTTAGTGGGTTTGAAATTGCTAAGCAAACATTTCAAATACATGCATTTAAATTGCCAGAAATGTAAATGTGTATGAATAGGCAGAAGAAAACATGAATAAATGTAATATAAGATAGGGAATTAATGGGTTAATTATCAGAATCAGCTGTTCATTTATGTATAGAAGACTCAATGCCAACTGGCTTTCAACATTTTTCCATCTGTTTTTGTTCTTCTACATCACAACTGGAGTTGTGTTTGTTTGTTGTTGAAGTTTAGACACTGGCAGCCAAGTGACTAATTTAGTAAATGGCAATTAGTGTAGCAACATTTTAACCGTCAGGTGTTTTGGTCAACTTAAAACAAAAGACAATAAAGTAGTTGTTGAGCGTGAATAAACTGTTGTGTGATGTTTGGATTGACACAATTTTCTGATCTCCTTAAGTCAGCACTAATCACCACAAACACTGAGTCAACATCTTGGCCACTTATCCTAAGAGCTGGTGGCTGAAAACACCACAACTCTTTTTCAAACAATTAGAACATCTCCAATTATGGAGAAATTAGCCGTTTGGTTGGGAAATAAAGAATGATTATATGCCTCGCTGGTGTACTTGTCCCACTTATCCCTGTCTCTGTGCGAGCACGAGGCAGCCACAGTAACCAGCTCTGAGTGCTGAATTGTGCTGTTGCTGCAGATGTCACTGTGCCATGTATTTGCTTAGCAGTTAGGGGTAGAAAATTACTTGTTAAGGCTTCAAAAATGTGCCCCTCGAGACATGTTTTGCACGACTGCGCAAACCTGTGAGCCCACTCGCTTTGAGAGCATCCGTAACCAGCTCAACAATTTCACTAAGTACACAGAGATGAAAAGCAACGCCGAACATATCTGGGGTCGTTCAGTGGCAGACGTGACTCACCTGGAGAGTAAGTTTCGTCTTATCTTTCCCAGCAAGAGACGAACTGTAAAAACAACACAGAACAGACAGTTTTGAAAATGTTATGTTTGACAGGTTTAAAGTGAAATTCTGACACAATTAGCAGTATTTTGTATTTACATTCTGATGACATAAAAAACAGAGACATATTTATTAGATGCAGCCACCGGAGACGACATCTCACCTTAGCCTTTCTAAACACAGCGACACCTGCTCGTCATATCTGTAGAAGTGGGCTTTTGAATGGTCGAAGCTTGTGTAGGGTAAACCTGCAGCGTCGGGAACAGCATCTAGTGAGAAGAAGGAAGAAGAGATTCTTTTTATTTTCAAGATTTCATGTGACCCCTGAGATGTTCTGTGCAGAAACATCACAGCAATCAGAGGGCAGCACTACGCTGTCACACAGACATGGAGAAAACAGACTGATCTGGTTCCCTCTTCAATCTAATCACAAACTTAATCACAGACTGAGACAATATTATTGAAGACTTACCGTCTCCACCCGGTTGGATGACTCTCTCCAGCCCACGTGACTGATAAAATTCCCTTATTCGTTTGTCTTCACCTGTTCAAACATGAACAAATCCAACATGATTTTCAAATAGACTAAAAACAAATGATTACGTACTGTTGGTAATTAGCCTGTCTACATAAGCAACATTTAACATGTACACAGTTTTTTTTTTTACATACTTTCTTGTAGTCCAGGCACCAGTTTGTAGACAATGTCCTGCATCACTCGATCCAGTTTGAGGTTGAGTAACGGCTGTGTTTCATGGATTTTGATGTTGCACATTGGACAGTACTTGCTCGTTTGCAGGTATTTCACGATACAGCTCTTACAGACTGTAGAGCAGAAAGAAAGACATTTCATTCTCGTTCTGATGACTTCCTGTGGCTAAACATCAGCTTTATCTCGTGAATTGAGGGAAAGACTTTTACAAATTCATAACATGAAAACAGATATCATTTTGTCCAGCTCAGTGTAAACTCACAGGTATGCAAACACTCCGTAATCGTTGTGGCATCGATGAAGTAACCCGCACAAAGGTAGCAGACAATGTGTTCGTTCAGGTCCTTGATCTTCAGCTTGACCTCCTCCTGTTTGGACAAACAAATGGGTGTTTTAAATATTTTAGTGACCACAATTCCTCTGCAATGTCAAGCTTTAAACTCAAGGCAAACACCTCACCTGAAACCAAAGACACAGAGTAGCAGTCGAGTGGTCAGACACAACATCTCAACCAATGGTTTTTTAAACTCTTTTCTGTATTGCAGATAAGGCTGAACAACTAACTGAAATATTCTCAGAACATGAATGAGAGGTGAAATATGTAAGTACAGTATCCAAAGCACAGATGCTGCAATTTTTTGGTTCAGGTAAAATGTATCACAACACACCATTATAAACAGATGAGATGCCCTGGCCTACAAATCATGTTCTTAAGATGTAATGGAATGCACTTAAATCATATGACCATCATTTTTGTATTTGTTCAGAGAAAAAGTGAAGAAAGTAGAAATGATTTTTTGCATGTTTCAGTCCTACATGAAGATCAACACTGAGGACATTATAACTATGAAAGAACACATGCAGGACTATTTAGTAGACAATTTTAGATTCTTCTGAAGTTGTCACAGTTTGCCTTGAAGACAGCTTTGCACACTACTAACATTACCTTAACCAGCTTTATAAAGCTTGATGCCTTCAGTATGAATTTACAATGTAGAAAATAAAAATAGAGGAAAAACATCAACTGAGGAGACGTAGTCAAACTTTGGACTGTGCACGTTAAGTTTTTGTTCTGTGGGATCAAGACTACTCAACAGCACTGGAACCATAAACACTGACTCATAGAAATATCTGAACATTGTGTCGGGGAAAAAAAATCTACTTTACTGTGTGACTGCTTGTGAAGAAATCTGGACAAGCAGCATCTCTGCTGTATAAAACTAAAACCTTTAACTCATTATATAGTATTTAGCTCTGTGAGGCTGAAGTTATGAAAGGTGTTCTGATGTTAAGATAATGGGCATCAAACTGCACCAAGGATTTCAAACTTCTATTCCCATATGTGATTAAACTCAGAACAGATTTAGATTCAGGATCAGCTACATGTGAAAAGACTGTAACTGAATTTATATTTCTGCATCTGCTAAATTTGTCTCCGGTCCTCATGTTTTCAGCCCAGACAACTGACCCTGACCTTTGACCTCTGGGTATCCCAAGAAGTTAAAACGTTAAGAACTTAAAAGTTTTCTCACCAGGAAGATAAACTGATCATAATTTAACAAAAATGCTAATTATGAACTGACTTCCTGCTCGTTTTGACAAAAATAGCGAGTCTGGTTTTAAATTTGTGTTTTGGACTGATGAGTCAGTTCAGTTCAACCTCACACACTTACTGCAAAATGAACAACGGTGAACAAACTCGTGTAAATGTGATTTAAAAAAACGAGGTTTGTTTCCGTCAAACACAGAAAGAAACAGACCGTCGTTACTTCGTTACAGAGCCGAGAGAGACCCGGCGGAGCGCGGTCGTCCCGGTTCACACACACACTAACAGCAAACTCAAACTAACTGCAAACTCAAGGTAAAGCTGATTAATTCAATTGGAAATGTGGCCTAAACCGAGAGAAATCACGGAGAGTTGCTCGGATTTCCGCACGTTGCCCCGCTCTTCAGGCACAACAACACGGGTGGACTCCCACCGACAGCGCATGCGCACATGCGGCTCCCTCTGCTCTCCATCAGCGCGGCGGAGACGACAACGATCTCCGGTCAACGCGGGGCTTTAATTCGCCTCTGCCGCGGTTCGACTCCCCGCACGCTTCAACCTCGGCGCGGACGAGCTCGAGTAACACGGCCGCTCACCTCGTTCCTCAGCGGGTCCAGTTTGTAGACGGACTGTAGCTGATTTCGTAGCCGCATCGCTATGGCCATCGGACCTTGTTCCGCCATCTTTGGGAATTATGCTTACTTCCGGGTAAACCGGAAGTGGCATTTTCTACACGCTGAAGGAGGCGCGTAACTGCGAAATATAAAATGATGAAAAAATATAAGTAAATAAATAAATAATATAAATGTAATGAAGAACAGGAAACCACGTCACCAAAGAACGAAAATAAAAAGAAATTAAGTACTAACAATTAATTATACAGTTCACATAGTTATTTTCTAAAATTAAACTAAAAATGAAAATTGAGTCAAGTTCATGAATTAGGAAAATGGGGGCTCCATCAAAATGAGGAGTGTATTCTTATCGGCGTATAGTTGATTTTTTAGATACTTAGATATAGACCTACCTATAAAATAGATATAGAATAGAGATATTTTCCTTTCTTTTTAAACAATATTTTCCACTTTGTAGACCCAGACGACTATTTATTGACACACTGACATACTGGTAGGCTTTGTTTGGCTAAATTCTTGTGTTGAGGCAGCTACAGTCTGAGTTGAAGACAACACATATCACATTAAATAACAGGATAAAAACATAACATAAAACAGTGCAATGTCATGAAAGTGAGCTCAGAAGCCACTGACTCTATATAAAGTAGTCGTAGAGTAGTAGAGGTAAGTAAATGAGTTAAGTAAGGTAAGTGTTTTACAGTAGTTCAAGGGGTTCAGTTTGTTTGTAGCATA
The DNA here is from genome assembly GCA_037975185.1 of Centropyge bicolor. Taxonomy (NCBI): domain Eukaryota; kingdom Metazoa; phylum Chordata; class Actinopteri; family Pomacanthidae; genus Centropyge; species Centropyge bicolor. Next base: position 6,279,146 of record JBBMOC010000026.1, read on the forward strand.
TTCTCATACAGATGCAGTTCAAATTGCTTTACAAGGGAAATAGACGTGCATGAATGAAACAGAAGGAAAATAAAGAGAAGAGAAGAGGCCTTTAAAGCAACAGAGGCAAAAATGAACACACAAGAGCAGCAATGATACGATACAAATAATTAACTTTGAGAATGCCCGAGTGAATTAAATAGGTCTTGTGGTTGCTACCAAATGTGATATGAGAGGTCTGGTAGGTTTGGAAATTTAGAGCATATTTTATAATTACTGTGGAGCCAAGTCCTTAAAAGCTTTATACACTAGGAGTAGGAGATTAAATTTAAATCCGAAGATATCTTCAGAAAGCTTTTTGAGTGGCCTGTATAGATCAATACTTATACCAAGGCTTTCATTTATATTTGTTCTATTTATGTCTTGATTTCTCTATAAAAACAATTAATTTTTCAGAGAAGCAGAGCAGCATGAGGATTCAGTGTGTGCTCACTTGTTGGTCTGTTGTTTTGGCAATAGAGGGCACTGCAGGCACACACTTAAGGCAATGGCTTTCAGCAGTTGGCATCTGCTGATATTTATGTAGTGTCACATAAAGCAGTGTCAGTCATTCATGCACTCAGGGGTTTAATGTAGTTGTTGAAAAGAAGATCACATTCAAACTTATGAATTCACTGGACCAGAATCTTGCTCATCTGGCCACACGTTTGATTTGTCTTGACACAGTGTGCATGCACAAAGCCTTATGTCTTAAACCTGAATGGAGTTTTGCATTACATTATATATATGTTTCTTGTCTAATTCATCTCCATGTTTACTCACGCATGCAAACCCACTTGTGTTAGCAGCATGTGGACTCTACAATTGCACACAGTGCTCTTGCTGATATGATACATACATATATTTGGCACTGGATTAAAATTATGTTGGCAATGATGTTGTACCACTGCTGCTATTCAAAACATGTGCACAACATGAGGAAAATAGTTCAAAGATACCTAAAGATACCTTTCCTAAAGGTGCTGCAGTGTAGAAGGTGAAGTGTGGGAAAATCACTGTTTAACCACAATCCTCAGCAACACACGGTGGGTCTTGTAACCTGATCCTCTGACATCTAGAGACCTACAGTAATCAGGCATCATGGAGGGTGGGCTGCCCTTTACCACTGCACACAGTCCCATTAGCTCTGGTAAATTATGTCAGACACCTTGATGCAGAGCTCATTAATATGTATTCAGTAACGTAGTGCTGAAAGAATTATCTCCATTAAATTCAAAACAGCCACATAAAAAGACATTAAATGTTCAGAATGTACATCTAAATCATACATATGTATTTGACTTTCTTAAAGCTGCACATCAGGTGTGGTCCTGTTTAATGGACGTTAAGGATTTTTATTAGCTAAATTAGGTTGAAAATGTGTTTGTTTCATTAATAACATAAAACAGCTTAACTGACTTTAATTGGCTTTACATGGCTAATCTTTGCAGCGGTAACCCTTTCATTTAGAGGAGCACTTGTGACTGAAGTGTTTGAACCCCCCCTCCAGCATGTTTCGGGGCTTGAATGAGCACTTCTCTCCCCTCCCCGAACAACAACCATGGAGGGGCCCTTGAGAGAAGAAATGAACCATTGGCTTGGTGGCCAGCGGCAGAGAACTGCGGTCGTCCTGGGCAGCTCCCAGACCTACATTTAAATATGTGTGATTTCGAAGTAGGGTGTTGAAATGAAAGAAAAAGTGTGTGGGCTCAACACACATTTCCCTAGATGATCGTGTGGCTTGTGTCTTTGGGACAATATTATTTAAATCAACAGTTTGCATTGTGATGTGCTGTATTTTGGGTATTTATTCAGGTTTCTGCCGCGGTGAACTGTCTTATTCTTTTATATATGTAATATATCTGAGGTTGTTACTCACTGACGTGGGCTTCGACCAGTTTATTTTTCCAAACCTTAAGTACAATTATTTAATTATGGGAAGAACAAAAAGTAATGGCTTTGTGGAAAAATTCATTTTCAAATGGTAGAAGAAAATGTATTTTTGGTTGTGGCTGAGTTGCGTCTGAATTAGCCTCTACCCTGTTTCAACAGGTCGTCGTATTGGTATTACATGTGGAGGTCTCCCTGATCCCTCCCAGAGGGCTTCCAACCTGTGGACCACCCAAAAGCTGCCGTCCTAAACAAAGACTCGCCCTTCATTCATCCTTTTGTAATTTCCCAGTGTAACGGAATGACTGGCAAGTTTGTCTTATTCCTACCACCTCAGTGAGTCTGGAGCAGCCGAAATGGCTATGTGCAAGCCATTTATTGAGACTGTTAAATCTGGCATGAATGCTTTGTTTATGGGTGTCTATCAGTGATAATTAAGACTCATAATTGATGCAGTTTTCTTTGGACTATCTGTGATATTACCAAAAAAAAAAAAAAAGAGAGTAATCACAGTTTAATATTCTAGACTTTACAAGTTTAGGTAAAATACAAATGTCTACAATTTTAAAAAATTGTGCTGTGCAGCTTTTTTTGAGAGATAGCCTGTAACACCTTTTGATATTATTTTTCTACAAATGAAAAGACTTGCCAATGAGGTCCAAATCAGACTCAGTCATTGTAAATTGAAAAAAAAAAAAAAGAAGAGGTACAAGCAATATATTTTCATTCTTGGCAGCCTTTTTGAGTTTGAAGAGCCGTTGTGATCAGTCTCGCTTCACCGAGCCTTCATAGACAGGCCTTGTGTCCCCTGCTGTCTGCCATTTCCTCTTGCCATGTAACGTCTTATCTGCTGGGCCTGCGAGGTCACTGCTTATCTGATTGACAGGGCTTTGACTCCACGCAATATCCAAATAACCCGAGGGCCTGGAGGCGCAGGAGGATCACAGCGTGGCAAAATCCACCAGTCGGGACAGCGAGAGAGAGGCAGTGAAGAGGCAAAGGAGCCGCCAAGAAGGGAGAGGATCAAGACGAATCCAAGCCTTTCATTTGTTGTCATTTCTCCATGTCAAAATCAGAGACAATAGAAGCCCTATTTTCTTGGAGTGTCTCAAATCTGCCAGTCATTTCTCCCGTCCTTCACTTTTATTGGAAATGATTCGTTTATCAGATGGATCAAACACCTGCCGGGGCTACAAAGACCGTGCAAATATGAAGAATTTGAAGATTAATTTTTGTAAAAAACATGGCAGAAATTAAAAAAAAAGTGAGAATGAATTGCAAACTTCATCCTAAGGTTGAATGTTGAACTCCACATAATTAAATCATGCATGAGGAAACTCCTTTAAACCACAGGGATCTGAATCAACTGAAAACTCACTGAGCTGATAGAGACCCCATTTACCTTTGTCCTGGACAGTCTGTGCCAAAACCAACCACTCAACCACCCTGCTACTAGAATCTACGTTCCACCATGCCAAAAAGGAGGCCCGCATCCCTCCTCTCTCTCTCTCTCTCTCTCTCTCTCTCTCTCTCCTCTCTCTCCCTCTCTCTCTCAGAGCAATCAGAGCATGCAGGGGTGGACTGCAGCTTTTGTCTCTTGTGCTCCAGCAATTGGCCGCCAAGTGGCAAGCTAATGACGAGAGCCCTCTTGGAATGACTCCAGAGCAGTACAGCTTGCGCTGCTTGATGGGCAAGGGCATAATGAATGATGTAGGGCAAGCCCTTAGGCCTCCCCCTGGCACAAAACCCAAACCCCCCCAATATCACAATCTGAATCACTTCAAATGCTGGATAAAACACATGCAGAGGAATTTGTCTCAGTGAGAGAATGATGCCAGGATTTACTGACAGAGTCGCAGAATTGCATACACAGACATTAAAAGTGCAATGGATGAAAAACATGTAAAAGAACAAAATATACACATATACACTGTGCATATAAATTCAATATACATGGCCATACAATGGAGTGTATTTGTGCTGAGAAGTTTGTGCATCTGGTCATTACATTTGCTCAAAACACAGAAAAACTGCATCCATTTTATGCATTATTTTCATATATAAATTTATTTAAGGACATGCCCATATATCATGGGATGAGTTTAAGACAAAGTATATAAGACCCATCGACACCTGTTGATCCTGACAAGTTGTAAAAAACATACCATGAAATCATATAGAATAAAATTTCTCATTCAAGCATAGTCAACAGGATGAAAGGGAAATGAAAAAAAAAAACATCTACTGACACTCACAAGACATTAAAGATGCACTTAAGACAAAAAAAGGCCAAAAAATTCATATGTAAAACAGAGCATTTGAGAAAATATTATGCAACAATAGCTGTCTGCCACAGTCCAAACGGAAGAGCCACTGAAGAGATATGCAGGGAAATGAGAAAAGAAACGACAAAGACGGTCAAGACAAAACATAAAATGTCAACAGAGGTGGTGATAGACACTAAAGTTAAAATGTTTGAAACAGGCCCAAAAAAATCAAATAACGAGTCGTGCACAACAGCTGAAGCTTAGATTCTGGAGTAGTTGACATCATCTGTCCAGCAACGTCCCGCATGATGTGACAAAGCAGCACAAAACATGTTCTCTTCCCTCATCATCAGTGCAAAAATGCCCTGGGTTTCACTGGAGCCTGCTGAATTCTGTTGGCCTTTGTATGAGAGTAAATCAGCATGAGGAGGGTTTTTTCAGTCTCTGTGTCGTATCTGGCTGCTTGTTAGAGTCTGTGAAACTCTGGAGATACATGTGATCATTATCAAGACATCAGTAGTTGTTGCATGCCTCTTTTGCACTGGAGTAAACATGCAAATAATGAAAACACTTCATGCACACAGAGATCTGGCATTTGCTTCCACTTTTTGTGTTATTGTTTAAAAAAAAAACGCATTTCATTTTACTATCAAAATGGAAGCGCAACATTCAGTTTTTCTTGCCTGTGGGAGTAAAGATGACTTGAAATCTGCCGAGCTCAGTTTAGATAAGCTAGAGGCCAAATAATGAATGACACGGTTGGAAGATGCTGAGATAAGACGAGTTTGCCAACAAGAACAAGTTGGCCTGCCAGTGTCGGGCAAGAAGAAAGCTCCGTATTAAATCTTATTAATGTGGCACAATAGAGCTTTGTCTGTCATCGACTGAATTTTCATTACTCACGTGTGTGTGCGGCTTTGCAGAGAGTGTGTGCTCGGGCCTGCGAGGCGTCTGTGTGTGTGTGTGTGTGTGTGTCAAGTGCACGCGAATGCGCACACAAAATGCAGTGATCCGTGATAACTTTCAAGCGTCTCGGTTATCTCAGGATTATCTGAGGACTTTGACTTTTCTCCACAAGGGGAATGAACCACTTTTTAATGGTAAAACAATAGAAGAGCAATGCAAAAATAATTGTAAAATAAGACAAAAACGTTTCAGGATGATGGTCTGCTGAATAGTTAAGTGAATCCTGAGACCAAACTGGGAAAATGTCAATGGTAAAAATCAATGTTTCCCCTTTCTGAAGAGCTGTTATGTGGGCACTTAGGTGTCCTTGAACAAGGCGCAGGAGCCTGAGATGTTTCAGCGTTTTATCACTTAACTGGGAAGTCTTCAGTCTTGAGCCTTGAATAACCTTAGTCTTCATGCTAAGATAAGGTGATTTGTTGCATGTACTCATAATCCACCCACTCATAACAAGAAGCGAATCATGTTATTTATGAATCAGGGTATGTTGCATAACAGAGGATTTCAGAGGCTTTTGAGAGGATGTAAATTTCAATTAACCGTCTACTTCTGAATTTTGTTCATCGCTCCCGCCATGCGAGTGAAAAGTTACAGGGCTTTCTGAGCCCATTCATGCAAGATTTCCAGCTCATCCTGCCCTCACTGATCTCTCTTTGAAATTTAAGCCGCACAGAGAGGAGAGACACACTTGCTGCTGTTGTCATCCCGCTGTATCTGCTCTGTGCAGGGAGGTGCACGCTCGCTTATCGCACAGCCATCTTATCTTCATGGGCATTTAAGAGAATAAGGGTGAAGGAATAACAAACGCGGCCGAGAGGAAGCCTCGCCTAAATCCGAAAGGAGGATGCAGGTGAGGTGAGTGCCGCCGTTACTGCCGTCTGCGCCGGGGTGAGACCGATATGTTGATGTGTGTCAGTATTGGACTTAATCTGACATACAGTTGTGAGACATGATGAAAATTCCTTCTAGAAAACAAAATAATGGGTCTTGAATTTTGTTCAATGTGGAGTCATATTTTATTTACTGTTTCAAAATATAATTCCTATGCATTTTCCAATTAATTCTTCATTTGGAGCCAATAACATCTGCTAGACTTTCCTGTATCACTTCAATAAACCCGGTTTTGTTTTTGACCACCGGGGGTGCTGTGGAGCAATGTTTCTTTGAGTGGATTGACGCTTTGCTTGTGTCCCATGCTGCACTAGCACACGCCTGTACATGCATGTACACATTCCTGATAATGGTTTCACACTCTTCCATTCACTGATGGTGGCAAAAAAAAAAAACAGCAGCAAATAGAAGCAGGGAAAAAGAAGAGTTGTTGTGAGAAAAAAAATAGGTTTCAAAATATTTAAAAAAATCACATTTACAAATTTTTCCAACAAAGGTGTTTCGTACTGTCTGTGAACCTTTTCTCCTAAGGACAACTTGATATGCATTTATGAATAACTACATATTATGGGATGTCGTTAGGAGCCCCTCTCTGTCAGCACGCCTTGAACACGGTTATCCTTTCAACGCTGTCTACATGGATATCGGTATCGGCCTTCTTCAACCAACTGAAACTCGGTCGACTGCCTTAAATGTGGTGGCCCTGTAACACCAGCTTGCAACATACAGATAAATGCACATCAAAGCATCACGGCGCTCCAAGATGCCTCTGAGAATTATGTGTGTGTGTGTATTTGTGTGAGATAATGGCAATCCTTTGATGGCCCAGAGTGATTTGATTCAAGCCTTCTGGTGCATTATTTCCCTTTTGGAACCTCCTGTAAAGAACTTTGATGAGAGCCCAGAAGAGAAGACCCTTATTGCCTGCACTTACTGTGTCAATAATGGAATTGTTTTGGAGACTTCACCTCCCTCTCATCTTCGTCTCCTCCAGCCTCACATGCAGGCGCTCTTTCATCTATCTTTGCTATCTTCTTCCGTAGCATGCGACCGCTGAGAGCGCCAAAACCCGCCGCCGCCACCGCCACCGCCACCGCCTCTCGGAGGAAGCGGAGCTATCTGCTCGAGCCGTCTCGGTGATGCTCACTCTCACTGGCGCAGACAGGGCGGGAGCTGATGAGTGCTGTGTTTACACAACATGTTTGTAACATATGATATGATTCATAGCCACTTAAGAGTGAAAAGACATCACTTACTATACATTTAGATGACATTAAGCAACATGTTGGAAAATGATAATCTTGCACACAAATGGCCATCTGAAAAGCCACTATATCTAGAATTTTATGTGATTATAGCTTAAGACACAGAAACAGCATGAAGATGAATAAAGAAGATTTATTGGAAGGTGGAATAAAACTGGCTGGAGCAGGGTGGAGGAATGATGGAGAATGGCATGGGCCGGACGGAGGTAGCAGGTGGTTGGTGGGATGGAGAGCAGGCAGACAGGCAAGCAATGATCCTGGAGCACGGAAGAGAGAAAGAGCTCAGCCAGGAATATTACACATGGAATACATTCATAGCACTGGGAAACTGTGTATAGCTACTGTAGCTGAAACGACTACATGGCGATAATTGGATGAAGAACTGGGGTTGATATACTGCGATGAGCTTGATGGTGCATAATCAACATGGAACCAGGAACCAGCAGAGTCAAATTTCTGACATAAGATTTTCATCCAACGACATCATCAAGCAGCTGTATTTTCACAGATTGTTGGGAAGTTAAAGACCTGCAATAAATACACTTCTAAATGTGCTTTTTTTTTCAATAATTGCATGGATTCAAATGTCCTTTTTAAACCAATCAAAATGGACTCTTATGCTTCACATGTGTCACCTCAGTTCTTGTCCACTCACTAATTCCTCCAGAAATTAAGAAATTGTTAGAGGCCATACATCATTTCTCAGGTGCTGTCTGAGGAAAGCGGCGGCTTCGAGTAATTACAGGGAATCAAACGCTAAGTGGTGTAAGATCAAAGGAAGGCATTCTTCTGTAATCCTGGGGTGTTGCAAATCTTTTGTAATCTGGTCGCTGCGTTCCACCACTGTTTGACATCTATTTACTGTATAAAAAGGAACGGTGCCATCAATTACGGACCTGCTAGTGCTGTTGTTTACTTTTGCCAAGCCCTGAGTGCCGGGGCCGCTTTGTGAAATATAGATCTCCCCTCTCCCCTGTTTGCTCTCTGCAGCCCAAGGTGTGCTCTCGTGCTTGCCCTTGGCTTTGGGTTGGGGGGGGGGTTGTCTGGCTGCTTCCTGGTCTGGATGTAGGCTGAGAGATTAAGGGGGATAGAGTTTTGGCGGCTCTCAGGTTTTGTATGTTTGTTCAGTGTTGAGATGTGGAACCTGACATGTTCCTGTCTATCAACTGGCTGCATGAGTGGCTGCACGATTTCCGTCGGCGCAGTGCGCATGATAAAAGAGCAGCCGGTGATTGGGAAGTTAGTATGAGAGTGTAAATGTAAATTGTTATTTTTGCATGATTCGCTAAAAAAAAGTCTTTGTCACATTATCTCTGCTCTTTTTCTCCCCTCTAGTTTGGGATGCATGGAATACCAGACGCTAAGACCGTCCTGCCAAGAAAAACAAAAGCACCAGTTGTTTCAGCAAATGCTCAATAACGACACATGTTTATGTTCAGGCGACAAAGAGCTTTTGTTCGTCAGGAGCTAAGATAGAAGGAAGTGTGACGCTGCCACAGAGTCTACTGAGGCAGGAGATCGTAGTGAACCTGAACCCAAAACATGATCTTTCCATAACCCTGACCAAGCCCATCCAAAGCAAAACCAGAAAAGTGTTCATTCAGGAAAACAGTTTTATTTTTGCAGCAGTGATTTGTAGCAGTTTTGGACGGCACTAACAAACAATGTCGTCCTGTTGATAAGGTTGTCTCATCTGAAAACGCAATGGAGAGCAATTAAGAATGATGCACGTTGTTGTTCATGTGGAAAACATGTAGCGCACTTGTGTTTCATTACTTGTAAGATGCGCAAGTAAGTTGGAGGCGGAGTGAGTTACCAGATGTACAGGTTTTTTTTCTAACAGTCAAAATGTCCAACTGGAACAAGCTCCAGTTTTCTCTCCTTCTTTTTTTACTAACTAAGATGTGCTGGGCAACAGGTGAGCTCACTAACCTGTTTATTACATGGTCTTTTCAGAGAAGCCACCTTTATTTTCACGTCTTGTCCAAGTGTTTTTAAGCACCTGGGATTTGTCATACGTCAGCCCATCTCTTATCTGCGAGCAGAGAATTCCATAAAAAATGATTTTAGAAGAATGCATTTGGCTCCGCTGGCTGAAATGCAACCATATAATCACAACATCCTGTGCTGAGATCTGGCCTGTGATCCTCGTTGCATGTCATCTGTGTCTCTTTAAGTGATCAAACAAACTCCTTCCTTTATTTGATATAAAACCGTGCTTGCCGCAGAAAGATAGGGAGATCAAAAGATGCCAGGTTTGGAGGCAGCCTCTGACCTGGAGTCAGACTCAGTGTACCTATTGTCTGCTCGTGTTCCTCCCCCCGCGAGGCTCGGCCACAGCTGCTAACGGTGGAGGTTTGGCGAGGACGGCCAGGCCAGGGCACACAGTTCCCAGCTAATGGAGAATTTGCGAGAGAGAGAGCCTTTAATTTTCCGATAGGTGGGTGGATCAAAGATATGATATGATTAAAGGAGAACTACAGCGTGTTGTTCCATGTGAAATGAGTGGACGAGGGATTCTTTCAGATGTCTCATTACTTGTTTTTGTTGTATCTGCTCGCCCTCTTTGAGGAGTGGGTCGTAATGAAACAAGGGATTTTATTACTAAATGCACTTTTCTCAATGAGTTTAGTCATTGTGAATCATTCTTTCTATTTTTATATGAACTCATGGACGTCTCAGTGGATTGACGGGGGCCACAAGTTAACTTCAAACCATGATGCTAATAATAATAATAAGGCTCTTTAATGAGCACTGACTGATTGCTTACAGTTCTGTCAGCTGTGTTGTGCAAAGCAGCAATTGTCCAAACTGAAGAAATTAATCAAGACAAAACAACTAAATGACACAAAATGTAATTTAAGGAAAGAATTTGAGAATGATTTCATCCAGTGGAATCAGTGAACATGATAAAGTCGAAATCCAAATAATCAGAGAATAAACTGACGACGTGAGGAGGATTGTTATTTCAGAAAAACAAAAATCGAAATTAGAAAAAAATTCATAAAATCCCACATAACCTCCAGGCCTCTTTGCACCTCAGTAAAACCTAGTTTCCAGCTTTTTGCTTAGATACAGTACAGTCCACAATATGAATTTTAACAGTTGTCCAATAGGGCTGTCGGCTGTGTATTAACCTGACTTCTGCACAACACAACTGATGGTCCCAACCCCATTGATAAAGCAAGGAACTCCACTAATTAACCCTGATGAGGCACACCTGTGAAGTGAAAACCATTTCAGGTGACTACCTCTTGAAGCTCATGGAGAGAATGCCAAGAGTGTGCAAAGCAGTAATCAGAGCAAAGGGTGGCTATTTTGAAGAAACTAGAATATAAAACATGTTTTCTGTTATTTCACCTTTTTTTTGTTAATGTGTTCATTCATAGTTTTGATGCCTTCAGTGAGAATCTACCATGTAAACAGTCATGATGTGTCCAAAGGTGTGTCCAAACATTTGTCCTGTACTCTCTTCTGTGTGACTATTAATGCACATGCATAATGTATATTTTGATTTCTCATCACATCATGATCTCGTTTTGCCTCACCACCGGACCTAACTAGCCCATGGTTATCAATTCATCGGTCACAGCTGACACGTCCTCTTTCACATCTGAATCCTCTTCAGAAGTGAGCAGGGCATCTCTCGATCCCACAGAATGCTCAATTAAATGAGCCTCCTGCTCTACAGTTACTCCTGTCTGGATGACATCACAGGTATAAGTCACAGTTGCCTGCTTTCATGCCTTGTGATCAGGCGTTGTTTATCTCCCATTCCTAGCTTGGGGTAGGAGTTGGTCGTAGTCCAAATTAGTGGTCTTTACAGACAGATACATTGACTCATCCTTCGTCAATTAAATGTAAATCGAGCTGCACCCCCGGTTAATCAAAGATCCCTAATCAGCCCTCCTGCTGCGAGAACTCTGATAACACACACGAGTCAGTCGGCTGAAAGTCGAGTAAATCTCCTCGACTTGGCGCTGAATCATTTGTAGGTGGTCTAATCATCCCGGCTCCTCACCCAGACTCATCCTCACTGGCATTTTTTCCCCCTGTGGTGACTTCACTCCACTCTGTGACACACACACACACACATACACATAAACATCCACATCCCACATATGTGGTGCTGCTGACCCAAGAAGACAAATCAGAAAAGCCTCGGGGCTCGGCCTGCCCGACCAAAGAGATGAGGTCATCCGCCAGAACCTCATTTTCCCTCAAATTGCACCTCCTATCAGTGCGGTGTTTCCTGCAACAATTACACTGACCCCACGTCCTCATTAGCAAATAGTGTGGAGGAGGAAAATAAAAGGACAAAGACCACTTGGTTTGCGAGGAGCAGGATGTTTGAGTGTTTTTCTACCCCTTGTCTTTACATTACGTCTCGAGGCTTCTTCTCAACATCACCGTCTGATTAGTGAGTCCTGGGTTCTGCTTCGTGTGCTGGAAGTCACGATGAGAGCGTTTACAGTAATGCGAGGGTCACGGTGCCGCGTCCCTCACAAGAAGCCAGTTTGAGTTTTTGACAAATGGATCAGCGTTTAGACGACACCCACCATTAGGAATAGATTTGCCAACATGAAAGTAAAGCTTTTTAAAGTAGTGCATTTAGGTCGTTAGCCATTTTCTTGTAAGAGTCAAATCACCTTCAGCATATTTCTCTCTCAGTTTCATTCCTTCAAAATTAGGGACTTGTTGAAACGCTAGCTCATATTGCAGCAAATCTACATGCTGCAGAATTTTTTACATCCGATTAGGAAGATCAAATTTCACACACTCACACACAGGGCGACTCTTTTAAAAGACGGTATGCACCTGGCATCTCGGAGTTCAGATACAGGACGAACACGGTACCATGTGCTACAGATCATCAATGTTCAATATATCCTAAAGACCTCGGCGATCCTCATCAATGAAGTTGACATTTATGGTTTTGAATTGACAACCATGAGAGCCATGAAATTTGGTGCAAACTTCATGGAATGGAACAGGACTGGAATGACTTTAGTGCCATCATCAGCAAAAAGTTTCTAACTGTGCAATATTTTTGACCAAATAACTGCACATCTCGTAACGTACAGATGTTTTTTATGGTGGTGTTAATTCAAATAATTCAGGCTGAAAAAAAATCATTCAAAGACATACACAAGTCTCAAATTATTTTTCACAGATCAAACATATCTATGAGTTGGAGAAAATAACTGTAGCCACAGACAGAATATTCGTCAGTATTGTCATCGTAAAATAATGATGATCCCTCTGTTTTTCTTCAGCTCAAACTAAATTAACGAGCCACTGTCACCGCGCCCACCTCTTGTTTACAGAAATATATGATTCTAGAGCTGAGTACGAGGTGATTTGTTAAGATGGACAGTTTGGCGATGCAGGAGCTTGATTCATCCCCCCAAAACACAGGGGCCCTCCAAGTTAGAGCTGGAAACTGTTATAATTCATTCATGCTGCTCCAGGCCAAACAGCTCCCACTTGAGTCAGTATGATCTACGAGTGTCCGTGAGCCCCAGACACATGTAAATGTACACCAAACTAATTGGTGCCGCAACAGTCAGGGGTTTTAAATCAGCCATTATATCACCTGTTGTTTCAAACAAGAGGGGGGGAGAGAAGAGAAACACCTTCCGAGATTATTTTATGATTTGTTTCAATTTCTCGGTTTTATATCTATTTGACTGTGTGCCCGGGTTGATCCTTGATCCGTGTTTTTCCTGGTATTTCTAGTGTTGCTACAGTTGGAGATACATTTTTAAGTCGTTATTCTCGTGAAATATGAGGTTTTTAAAGCGGTTCTTGCAGAGGAGCCAGAAGGACAGACAGTGCCATACTTATAGCCCACCAGGAACTTTAAACTCTATAGCAGTGGAGACTCCAATCAAACACTGACAAGAAAGTGTTGGAGGCCAGCAACAAACTGCAAGGAAGTCAGAAGACAACTTAATCAACCAGGTGACATTTTGGAGCACGTGAAAAGTTCACTTGGTTGCATTTGTCTCTGCTGCTTTAAAAAAGCATTTTGGATTTTACGAGGGCAAAACAATCACTCACACAGAATTGGTATCGATAGGGATGAGCCGGATACTCGTTTCAGACAAGTATCCGGAACGGATAAAGCATTTTTGACGATTACGAGTACAATACGAGTAAAATTCGTCAAAATCTGTGCTCGTGCTGAAGGAAAATTCTCATTGGGTAACTGACTGTCTTAACGCTCTGTGATTGGCCAGTCACACACAGCGCCCGCCCCTCCCTACACAGACACGTCTCTGCATGTCTTTAGTAGCGTACGCAGTGCATTTGACAAGACAGAGCTGAAAACGGCTCGTGTCGCGTCGGTCGCTGCCTCCACTCCGGTCGGATCTTTTTGTTTTTTTTTAATTGTCTGCTTAAAACTTTGCTCGCACTGAACGCAGTGCTTTTGAGAAGAATACAGTGAACAAGGCTGACTTATTATTTCCCTGTTTCAATCACTGGATGTTTGCATGAATCACCAAGTTCACACAGATCATTAAAAATAAACAGTCTTATAGACCACTTAAACACATAAAGCTGAACACACAAAGTAGGCTATATTCATATTTTTATTGTATATTGGCTGCATGCAGTATCTGATACTTTCTCACTGCAGTTCATAAAAATAAATATAATAATATAAATAATGTACTGATTTAAGCCCCACCCATTTCCACGCCCGCTTCCCGGTTTAGTGGTGTACTCACTCATCCCTAGTATCGAGCTCCATGGAACATCATTTTAGCATAGTGGTCAAAAATGGAATTGCAATTTGCATGACGGAGGAAACGACTTCTCATTCATGCAATGAAATGACACAAGTAGTTTTTAAGTCTTTGCAAGATGCGTACATGCATGGTCACTGACTTAGCCCCATGCCACCAGGGTGCGCCCTCCGAAATGACTATAGTCTACAAGATGCAGAAGCCTTATGGGCAATTTTAATAGGACTGAATCAAGTGCCATGCTTATGTGAATTTCCCCACTGTGGATCGAATATAGGTTCACCCTATCTTATCTCATATTTGAACAAGGTATTCACATCTCTTAATACGTCCATGGTTCCAGTGATCACAGCTGACAGTGTTTCTCAGATGGGAAGCAGGTGAGGGATCACACTTGTCTGTCTGTGTAGTAACAACTCCAGCTGGTTGAATAGGCTTCTAGCAGTATGTAGAGGGGAGACATCTCGCCCTGATAACTGTCCACCTCTTGTTCTTCTTCTCCTTTTCCTCGTCTTCATCTGGTTCCTTTTCTTCTCCACCACAACAAATTCACTCCTAACTCAGAATCATTCCTTGCTGCAACCCACCATCCAGCACTGATAAAACATTCAAAATATTTTGCCATTCTCATTACCGCCTCATTGTTCGTCTCTCACAGCGTCATCGCATCAAGACAGAGTTTGACCCCGAAACGTAAAGGCCTGTCAAACACAGCATGCTTCCATTTATCTTGACTGTGTAAACTTGACACCATACCTCAACTGTCATATCAAAAATGGGTGGGGTTGGATTCAATATTTGACCTTTGCTAAAGAAAATATTAACATATTTCTGTAGTGATCTTGCGCCGGCTGCTACGCTCATCCGAGGAAAATAGAAACTCACACTTTGTTTGGATGACGCTGAATCGAAAGTCCTCGCGCTGCTCTTTGATGTGGAAGGTTTGTGTTAGCGTGTAGAGACAGACAGCTAATGCAGCCCATACCTGAACTGGTGGAGAAGCCGTGCAGACAGAAATGATCAGTATGGAAGGCAGAAACACGTCCTGAAGGTTTCGATATCCGACTTGGTCAGTTGAGCTTTGAGCGAGTGAGTGAGCACGATGCACTTTACTATGCAGCTTATAGTTGATCTGCACAGTGAGTTCTCCACATGTTTACCTCCATTCTCCACAACACTGAGCTGCAGATTGAGAGGAGTTAATCAGTTAATCACACTGAACTAAAAGCTAACCAGCCAGCAGGCTCAGTGATCACTGTTTGCTTCCATGCAGGGAGTCAACTACCTAAAATGGCTTTTTAATTCTGTTGATCTGTTTAATGCCTAAGTGGTATTTATGCAATTAGGAATCATGCATTTGTCACTATATGCATGCATTTGAATAGCAAGTTATCCCATTCTCAAGTATTTAAGATTATTATTTGCAAACAGCCCTGGTTAACCAGACAAGTGTAAAGTTTAAATTTACATATTACTTTGACTTTAGGATGCTTTTCTTCAGACATCTATACATTGCATTAATATAAGGACATAAGAAAATAAAGATGTAAAATCTTGAAATCTTATGTTACTGGTCCATGATAATGCAGTGCAGCCCTTACAACTGCATTACACTGCAAAAGCAAGAGCAGTGACTCATTTTGCACTCGTGCAAAAAATCATCTCTCCTTTGGATAAAACATAATATTATTCTCTATTATTGCTTAAGTACTTCGCTTACTAGCAACATCAATATGGGTCAGATGTGTGTATTTGTCAGTTGGCAACTCCGCCAACATTTTTCTCTCCTCTGCAAAAGCGAAAATATGCAGCCTGGTGCCCAGCATGAAAACATCTCCCTCATCCTGCTCGTCCTCCATCTTGTCTGCAAGCAAGAATGATGGCGAAGGTGAGTGATCCTCATCGGCGTGCGTCGGTGACCAGTTTGCTGTTTTTGTCCAGCCTGAAAGAGACAAGTCCGTCCAAAAGTCCCACCCTAGCATGCAGGCAGGATTTCATGCAGAAACACAACTATGAATGAGAATTATGATCTCACAGCTATTTCATGCCACTTACAAGGGATTAAAAGATAGACAAAGTATTTATAGTTTATTATGTCTGAGGACCTGAACTCTTCTGTTCGTCACTCTGTTTTTCTAAGTGCTTCTCCTTGGTGAAACATACCTGGCTACAACCAAACACATGCTGGCAAATATTTGACGACTCTCAGCAGGTTTCTCTCTTCCTGCGCTGCTCTTTGACAGAACAAATGGTCTCTGAGACGAACAATACAAACGTCCAAATGAATTGTCATAGTAGAATGCACATGCCATGTTTCAGTCAATCACCTGGTCCGACGTGTAACTTTAGTCCTACGTGGCAAGCTGACACCACTTTTGTGCTCTTTCAAATTGTTTTTATCCTTTTCTGCACAACTGACACATCGGTTGACTGGTACGCCGATCAGGTGCCTCGCACATGCTCCTGCTTGCTCCCTGACACATGTTGAAGCCGACTTGCCAAGCAGAGACAGCGGCGCTGTCACTGCAGACACCTGAATAAAAAATGTTGCAAATAGTTTGCGAGCAGATATGTGCTGGCTCGTCTGCACGGTCGCGGGGCTTTTGTGGTTCAGCACGAAGCAGCTGAATCCAGCGAGTGTGGAGTAAATGGCTTCCATGCAAAGGTAAGAAAAAATGCATGTATAAAGTGTGTGTAAAGAGACGTCTGCAGGAGTCTGAACAACAGTGGAGATTTTGTGTAAAGGAGCAGAATTCACTTCAGTTTGATTGGGCAATTATGAATTGAGTTATTTACCTCTGAGGTCATCACTTTATTTTTCAGTTGTCAGTTCATGTGCATTGTGTGTGTCATCTAACTTCCCAGTTAATTTTTCAACTAATCACTAACAACCAGTGTTTGGCCAAGTTACTTGAAAAGTGCAATCACTCACTCAACATGTTAGTCATTGGAAAAGTAATTACATCACTTTGCTCATGGTAAAAATAAAGCTCCATCAAAGGTGCCTGTAAACAACAACTCCTTCATATCAAACACATGTAGAAAACAGAAAATAGAGCTTGGTGGTTTAAAGGGCAGTGAGCCAGTGGTTCACACAGCCTCCAACTCTGAACTGAACCCAGCTGATTCCTGAAGTTACCAGTGGTTAGAAGAAGACATAACATGTAAACAAGACAATTTTGAACCAGGAACAGCTTCTTCCTGTTCTGGTTTTTGAGACTCATCGCCTTCCCCAACACCACCCACTGTGTCCAGCACCGAACCTGATATCAGCCCTCCATCAAACTCCCAGAGAGACAGCAAACAAGCCAAGTATCCGGAATATTTTAAGTAATATTCTGTGTACTACTGAGTATTACTGTGATTAGCAGGGATTCATTTTTTCCTACAACTCTCACTGAACATGCTTCCTTTTTGTTTGTGTATCAACCATAGACTGTATAAAATATGGACGTAGTGTCCGTGACGTCACCCATAGGTTTCTGAAGAGCAAAAATGAAGCAAATCGTAGTGCGTAGCCATCTTGGTAGCCTACCTCCGATTACTCCAAATATGGACAAAGAGGTGGAGCGAGGGCGGAGCTGAGGCGGGTCGAATGAACGCTATTGGCTGAAAAAAGCCGCTGAAAAAAGCCGCTTTATTCGAAATAATCAAACTAGCTACGGCTAACCAGCTAGGTTAAATGCTAAATATCGTTGCTAGCCGGCTAACCCCACGACGATCTCTTTCCCAAACTCAGTGACTAGAATTAGCCGGGGTGACGCCCTTTAGACCGTCAGTTCATAGCTGTCAATCAAAGTGGCGCCACTTAGATTGACAGCTATGAACTGTACATAATGATGTATGCTGTATATTTTAAACCAACGCCTTATAAAAAAATTCGCCCCCCCCAGAGTTGTCGTGGAGTAGAAAAACAGCTTATGAGACTAGAGCCATGTTTTGAACCAGGCTGTAAATATGTTTTTTTTCTGTCATAAAATCGGACATTTTAACATGGGGCTCAAATGTAATTGACTCCCTTCTGCAGCCTGCTCTAGCGGTTATTTGAGGAACTGCAGCTTTTTTGCACTTCCGCATTGGCTTCATTTTTCAGTGCCGGAGGTTGCCGCTTGGTATCAGCTATAAAACACTTTCTCCCAACTCCCTTTATTTATTGCACCCGAACTAATGATTAAGTGATTGATTGATTGAGGTCAAGTATTTAATTGATTAACTCAGAGGAGTTTACCGTTTTATTTCCATGCTGTGTCCGGTTTTGTTTGTTGTACGAGCGAGCTGACGACCGTGTTGTAATTAAACGCTTCGAGACAATGAAGAACTGTTTCCCAGCTCTGTTGTGACTACAGCCGCCCTGTTGTTTTCTGCTCAGATGGGAAAAAATCAGTTGTCTGTTCTCACTCCTGCAACCTGGCAAAGCCCGACGAAGGGTAATGGTCTGACATCTCCACGGCCGTTCCAGAGAACAAACATTCGCAGGAGTCTCGGGAAGATGATATCCAATGCCACCCAAGGACTGTAACAAATGACTCAATATTTCTGAGCATCAAAGCCACAGTGTGCAATGTGGCGTCTGACCTGCGAGGTCGCTGGACTCCATGACATCAGACCCAGTATCACGTCATGGTCAGCCTCAGCCCCTGAGTGCTAATTAACACCAGACAGAGGGATCATGGACAAAGCTCAGGGCATTACCATTCATCACTGAGCAGCTTAGTTTGTTTATTTGCAGATGTAGAAGAGAGAATAATAACAGATTGCGCAAATTAGAGGAAAGAAAACCCAAGGGATGTATAAATTAACAAATAAAAAGGTGGGTAAACCTCGTGCAGGAGGTTTCACCGTCTGCTACATCCCAGTATCCGTGCCACAGTTTCCTCAGCTGATTGCACTGCAGCGCCGCTCTCCAGGCTCTTCTCTCATGTGACCCAGCGGTCCGTGAAGTGTCATCAACCTTTATGAGACGGACGAGCCCAGAACGGAGGCCTAAAAGCTCGCACATGAAAGAGGCCGTGTTTGCTTTCGGTGCCTTTAAATGGACTCGGCCCGGAGCGGCGAAGTGGAGGAAGAGAAATGGAGAAAAACAGATGCAGCTGATTTGTGGAAGATCTTTCTCTAAACAGTGAGCAACAAGTCCTCCCTGTGCTTTTAAACATGAATTAATGTAGATTCCAGGCGTATTTTAAGACTGTCTGTGACGCCTCGACTCACCACCGAGGTGGAATTTCGTAGGGGTGCGAGAATCTTGCTGTAATGGGCATTCCTGTGCAACAACATTACCACGATTTCCCAACAATCAATCATGGTCAGTGTGCTGCAGGAGGAGGAAGAGTAAAAGGAGGCTGCGCCAGTTTGTATGTTTTGCATGTGAGTGTGTGTGTGTGTGTGTGTGTAGTTACCGTAGGTGGTATTTAACAAGTAAAACAGTTTATCTAATGTAAAGTAAGCTGTCCATTATATCAATCTTTTAAATACGAACTATCTCTCTCCCCAGTTGCCTAAGCTGAGTGCTATCTGAGGCAGGACTGAGAGGTGTAGCCTTGGAGGACGAATACATATTTTTTCACACCAGATAAGGAGCCTAATAGAACCTGCAGTGCCTCCTTAGACCCTGAGAAGTTATCTTAAGCTGGATGTCACATGCATTATAAGTCAATGAGGGGGAGAGTAACAATGCTGGGGTTAGGGGTTTAAATCCATATTAAAAAATGTATGCAGCCCTGATACTGTGTGTTTTGATTTAAAGCACCAAACTGGACGTGATGTTAAATTTAGAGTTGCTTTAATCCCAAACTGTCAAATAAAGCTGCTCTGAAGATTTGCTCTTATCAGACTCATAATGCCAGTGACCAGAGCTAATGAAGGTTTCCTTGAAAGCTGGTATGAGTGAGTGGGAGTGTGAAGGTGAAAAAAATGCATGTGTAAGAAGCTTTAATGCACAAAATACCTGGCATTAGTTGTAAAAATATTTAAAAATACTCAAGGTTATGATACACTATAATATCATCCTTAGGGGCAGAAGCTCCAGTTCGAACAACAGCATCACACCAGGATGAGCAGGTAATGATAAATCAAACACAGTGACTAAATGACTGTGCTGAGACTTCTATTACGCCCTGCCTCCACCCAAACAAGTGAGCTCCGCAGTAAGACATTTAAACTGTGATGATTAAAAAGCCTTTTTCTCAAGCCATAAAAGGAAGCAGCACAGTGACTGAATCATTGCAGCCGTTTGTCCTGCAGTTTGGGTTTAAGGCCTCATAGAGCAGTTTTATCTATTCTGTGTTGAAGTGCAGGGGCAGCTCAGATGTTTGGGTGTGACCTGTGTAGTTTTCTCCAGGTGGTGTCAGGCAGAACATTATATCACTGCAGAGGAGACAGACTCCTTCTGTTGGACCTGATAATTACACGACCAACTTTCATGGACCCTGTTTGAAAAAGACCTGATTCTGTGTTTGCATGTTTGAGGGCGGTTGCACAGCGTTGAAGTGTTGCGCAGCTCCTCGCCATTTGACAGTGACATTGCACATATGCACCTTTTGACATCGCTGACCGCCGGCACATGTGCTCCGCTCGCCATCGGATCACGTTCGGCCGAAGCCGGGGAGGGAGGCGCGCGACGCCGCGAAGCAAAACAAGAGGGCGTTCACCGCCGTGTTCCACACATTCTCTGCTAATCAGGAACGGCCCTGCTCGGAGACACAGTGTCCACTGAACAACAGCGCGCAGTGATAAGGTCACCAAATTAACTAAAGCTGGAATCGAGAATCTGAAGCCCTTTCTAATCCGTGACCAATGAGATTAGAGGGTTTCCACTCAGCATACAGTACAGGATGGCTGGAGGAGTCACTCAGGGACCTGAGCCGTGCTGGATGCAGAGAGCAGGTCTGAAAGCTCTGCCCTGAATGAAGCATCCACCTTAAAATGAAGGTTATGTCCTGCTGACCCAGTCAGGTGGAGCTGGTCCCACAGTGATGGCAGGCTCATCAAAGTCTCTGAGCTGGACACTAACCCTCAAGCTGATCCAGCAAGACAGTGTTGCAGCAGATGAAAGTTGAGGCTTTGCACTGATGTCAGTATGTAAACACATGTGATTAACTGTCACAGAAGCTCCTGCTCAACAAACTTTTTCAATAATTTAAAGAGCTGTTTTTTGATCTGTGTGTGTCCATGTGTCCTGCTGTGTCTTGATGGGGCCAGTTTGGGATGTTAGAATTTATGTAATATTTTAGCAGTGTATATTTAATATGTTTTAACTTCTATAAGCAGTACATAACTTTCAAACATAATTGATATCATTTAAAAGTGTTTATTAATATATTTGGCAGCAACTATAAAGTTTTTGTAACTGGTGTCTAAACAGTTAAAGACTGTTTGATGATATAACATGACACAGTTTTAATTGTATATAAATATGAAATGTGGCACTCATTTATTATTGTATTAATGATATTCAAAATTCTCCTTGACAGCTGAGCAATGATGAAGGACATGATGTGAAACCTCCAGGAGAAATCCAGTAAGTGGACCTTGAGTTAAAATGGGAAACTGCTGTTTTTGAACATCGTCCCACTTGTTCACATGTATAAACAGTTAAAAATGTTTTATAACACGCTTAAAGGATTTGTTCATGTGTATAATTATCTACACAGTTTCTCACAGATCAGGGAGCAAATATTGCACATGTACGTTTTTGCCTTAAGTCTAAGCTTTATTATTTGTTTCTTTAATTGGTGGATTTCATTGGTTGAAAATTTTATTTTGGGCTGATGAAACTCTTTGACAATCACAAGTGACAAACACAAAAATATCAATATGGTCACATGAAGTTCTCAGTTTTACAGTGATGATGCTAAAGGTGAACTCAGATTAAAGCTTTTATGGAAATAGACAGCGGCAAGAATTCATGTTCGCTCAAATCTGTGCAATATGCAAAATGTCGGTGTGTTTTCCCAAAGCGAAGCCTCGTCTCTGAAAAGGTTCCATACATGAGGTAGCCAGGAGAATGCCACACAGGCTAAAAAGACGAACTGGGGAGAGGAGAGAATACACTTTCTCCCTCCCTCTCCTTGCTCACTGATCCAGCACGGTGAACACAAAAGCTACTGTTTGCCAGTGTGCCGAGGAATCCAACCGGTTACCTCAATGACAGAGGAGCCTGGAGAGTGTTTCCCATAGAAAACACAGGCTTGTAAACAAGGCGGCGGATCAAAACTCAGGGCCACACGTCTCAATGGAAGGTGACATTTGAGGGTTGATGGTAAACAATTATGAAACTATTGACAAAAACAAATCTCAAATATAGATTAAACACAAATCCCAAAACAATTATATCCCAATTTAGCCCAAATGATGTGAAGCCATGCAAATAATTTTGTTTGATTTGCTTCAATCAGAGTGAACCAAGTGTTGGACCCATCACTTCTTCTACCAACTACCTTCTTTAAACCCTGACTGTGATTATTCCCTGAACTTAACCAAATAGTTTTAGTTGCTTACACTTAGACAAAACTTAACCACAGAGGTCGCAGTTCAGATTGTATATTAATTTTGGAAATGTCATGACGGGCGGATGCGGACTCAAGCGCATCACACAATATGCTGACTCGAAAAAAGGACTTTAATAAAAATAAAACAAAGTATAAACAAAAACTTACAGCAAGACTTGGCGAGGAAAAAACGTGGACGTGGACATGAACGTGAACATGATCATAAAACGTGACGTGAGGAAAGGTGACAATCTGGCAACAACAAAGAGAAAACAACTAACTTAAATAGTGGGTGGTGGTAATTAACTACAACAGAAAACACAGGTGACATGATGAGGTGGGTGTGGCTGGTAATTGACATGACTCTGAGACAGACACTGGACATAGAAATAAGATGGACAGAACAGAAACCAAAACACAGAACTAGAACAGACAGAACTAAACAGTACATATGACAGGACAACGACATGACATGACTATACTGAAAAAACTAAGACATGAACAGAACAATGGCATGATGGAGTGACTAAACTGAGAACAAAAACAGAGTGATGGCCTGCAGGAACATGACAGTGAAACAAAGGCAGAACAAAAACAAAGTCTGAACAGAAACCTAAATTCACAACTATGACAGGAAATGTCTGACAGATGTGACAATTCATAAAAATCAGATTAGCCAATGATTTCATTGAGTTGTATTTGAACTTGCTGGTACAGCTATGGTGTAAATGTATTATAAACACTCCAGATTTTCATAGTTCCTTCTGAAAAGTAATAGTGTTTTTTAGGACAAAGGACGGACATAAAGGAAACAGACAGAGAGTAGGATGAACAATATGCACCAAAGGTCTCTCAACAAACTTCAGCACTCAGAGAACTACACGATCAGTTTCCTTCAAAACCATATTCTGCACTTAACAAACAAAGGTGAGAGCGACAAGATGTTAAAAAGGAGTTTCCCTCTATTACATCTCTCAAGTCAGCATCATATCTTAACATTTCCACTGAGGCTGAAAAGTCTAAAAGTTCTCCCTCCTAAACAGTATAATTGCAGTCAATCCAGCCCAGATTTCTTCGCTCAGGTCTGTAAGTCTGTTGAGAAGCAGCAGCGATCCACGATAAATCCTCGGTGCTGCTTTTAGGAGAGCATAATTCTTGCAGTCTGGTGTTTTTATCACCCGGTGTTTATCCTGGGAACACATCCCCTGCTCGACAAACCTCACGCAGGAACAGGGGATGACATTTATCTTCATGGGAGGGCGACCTCACCTAAACCGAGCGTCTCATTCCGAGCAAAAAGAAAACACTCAAAAAATGGGAATCATGAGCCAGGTAAGACGTGATGCTGTGGTTTACAAGTGCCACCGCATCCGTGACGCTCTTCTCCATCAGCACAGGTTCGTGTTGCACCTTGTCAAGGTGTGATGCGTGAGATTATGGAGTTTCAGTGTAAGATTGGACCTGCTTGAAATGCAGGTATTTCAACAAGGAAGAAATTTAGAGGTGAAGTTAATAGTCACTGATTCTCAGTGGCCTGGTTTCTTCTGACCAAACTTTAGGAAAGGAAAAGTATAATTCAAAGTACAATTAATAAATGTGTCCAGTTTGAGAATAATAGAAAACTCACAGAACAAACAGGAGTCTCTTATGAAGCAAAATAGAGACTTGAATTTGGTCACTGAGACAAATTTCTGATATTGTGGAGGCTCATTAATAGACCACTCAGGTTTTATTTTGAAACTTTCTGTTGTCTCGAGAGCTGATTATTTCACACAAATAAAGTTTATTACAGTGAGAGATAAAAAGAGCATTTTAGGATTGGACAGATCAAGAGACAGAGGAAGGATGTTGAGCTGATCTTGAGATAATCAAACTCTCATATTGATCAGTTATGTCTGAGAGAAGCAGGCTGAACAAAGACAGGATTTTATTTTGAAGTTTCCTTTCTTCTGGGTGATGGGTGAGATAATGGAGTTTTAGTGTAAGATTGGACCTGCTTGAAATGCAGGTATTTCAACAAGGAAGAAATTATAAGAAGTTTATAGTCTATGATTCTTAGTGGCCTGGTTTCTTCTGACCAAACTTTAGGAGAAATGAGAAGAAAAAGTAAAATTAATAATTCTGTCCAGTTTGAGAACAATAGAAGAATCACATAACAAACAGGAGTCTCCTTTATGAAGCAAAACAGAAACTTGAAGTTGGTCACTGAGACAAATTTCTGGTATCGTGGAGCCTCTTTAATAAGGCAATCAAGTTTTATTTTGGAACTTTCTCTTGTCTTGAGAGCTGATTATTTCAGACAAAGTTTTTTACAGTGAGAGATAAAAAGAGCATTTTAGGATTGGACAGATCAAGAGACAGAGGAAGGATGTTGAGCTGATCTTGAGATAATCAAACTCTCATATTGATCAGTTATGTCTGAGAGAAGCAGGCTGGACAAAAATGGGATTTTATTTTGAAGTTTCCTTTCCTCTGGGTGATGGGTGAGATTATGGAGTTTTAGTGTAAGATTGGACCTGCTTGAAATGCAGGTATTTCAACAAGGAAGAAATTATAAGAAGTTTATAGTCTCTGATTCTCAGTGGCCTGGTTCCTTCTGACCAAACCTTAGGAGAAATGAGAAGAAAAAGTAAAATTAATAATTCTGTCCAGTTTGAGAACAATCGAAGAATAACAGAACAAACAGGAGTCTCCTTTATGAAGCAAAACAGAAACTTGAAGTTGGTCACTGAGGCAAATTTCTGGTATCGTGGAGCCTCATTAATAAGGCAATCAAGTTTTATTTTGGAACTTTCCCTTGTCTCGAGAGTTGATTATTTCAGACAAATAAAGTTTTTTACAGTGAGAGATAAGAAGAGCATTTTAGGATTGGACAGATCAAGAGACAGAGGAAGGATGTTGAGCTGATCTTGAGATAATCAAACTCTCATATTGATCAGTTATGTCTGAGGAAGCAGGTTGGACAAAGACGGGATTTTATTTTGAAGTTTCCTTTCTTCTGGGTGAAATCATTGCATCATTTTAGATTCAATTACAAAACACTTTCACAGATTGGATGTGTTTTAGAGCTTATGTGTAATGAAATTCAGTAAATGATTTTTTGCTTTCCTCTGAAATAAAAAGTAGTCTTAGATCAGATTAGGTGTTCAGTTTATTTTATCTTTCACCTGTAGCAACTGTGTCTCCTGTGTGTTATTTAGACGTGCATTCCAATTGGACCACATTTAGGGGAAGGTTTATCATACCTGTCATTCTTTCAGAGCCATTTCCCTCCCTCATGGAGCCTAATATGCCTATTCACATTCTGAGGATGAGACCACACAGCCTTTTTATACAACAGATAGCTGCAGCCAAGCCACCTGATTGGTCACCGGTGCGTTCCAGCCGTGCCGGTGATCCCACAACACGCCGGCTGGAAGTTATGAAAAATGGAAAAGGCTTCGATACTAAGTCACGGCGACCTGGGAGCTCGAAGACGATCCGTCTTGCTTTCTTCACTGTCTCATATTTGTAATTTATCCGCACGGACTGTTTTCGAGAAACGGGACAAAGCCACGTCAGCGCTGTAAACAAAATCATGTTAAAGAATCTTCTGTTGGATTTTATTGCTGTAATAAAGAATGTTTGCTCGAACCTCTCTGGGACCGGCTGCAGGTTTCAACACTCTGCTCAAATACGTGTTTTCCACTGGCCTGTGTTGTTAGTCTGTACACAGGTTATTGCTGCACAATGTGTTTTTCCACTTTATTTATTTATTATTTATTTGGTTTCAGTGCAGCTCATGTAGAGTTATTGTGAATGAAACCTCTTAGGAAGAAGGCCAAGGTGGATGGATGGATCGACCACACATGACTCCAACATGGGAGACTGCTGGTGTTTTCTCTCAGTGATGACTGTGTTTTTTCCTTTACCTTAATAAGTTGTTTTTTATGATGAAACTTACCAATGAAATAAAAGTTTCTAACAGCTTCTGAAGGTTGCTAATAACAGTGTATGATCCAATTTTTAAGACAGAGATTTTGGATCATTTGTTGGTAAAATTATACTCTTGTATCTCTGCAAGTAAGCTCTCAGTAAATTGCATAAAAGCAATCAGATTTAAATACTCAACTGGTGCAAACAAATTCGACTAAATGGGAGGTTAAATAACAAGGATTGAGAAACAACCTGCACAAATGGACAATAAAGAAATAAACATGTCAACTATACAAGAGTGCAAAATGATCCATCCATCCATTATCTATACAGCTTAATCCTCTTCAGGGTCGGGGGCGGGGCCTATGATAAATGATCACTATATCTGAAATAAAATTTTACTTTTACAGTAATGACTTCCAAAACACACTGTCCAATATTACATTTGCAATCAGGTGTTAACTTTGTGCAGCACAGCTGAGTTAGAGTAGATAGCCTGAGCTGTCTTACAGAACGTTGCCACCCTACACTGTGAGAAACTGCCCAGCTGGAGGAGCAATGGGAAGACACCGACCCAGCCCTTCAGGACCCAAAGTCCCAATTTTCCCATACGCGATGTCTAGTTTCTGACTGTCAGTGCCAACAACCAGATTACGCCTGTAAATCCAATGGACATCCTGTGAAAGAAAAAGAAATGTGTATAAGAGTAGTGCTGTGTTTATGGACTGAGCCCGAAGTGAAAGTCAATGTTAATGCTTTCAGGTTGGTATATGTGAATAAACTGTACCATAAAACGCCTGTTTGTGCTGAACCGTAGATGCAGCACAGGTGCAGATATGAAAACTTACCGTGCCTCTTTAATAGTTTTCTAAAAGTTTTGCTGTAAATGCACAGTGGACTTCGACGTGATGATTGTGTCTTTCAGATGGGCCGGACTCTAATGGCACAGAGTTAGGAACAAAAAGCTTCAGACCAGCTCAACAATATGTCGTTAATTCTGGACTGCAGCATCCGGCTTATCAAAATATTTTACTCCACCTTTCATCATAATAAGGCAGTAACCTTGGAATCTGTCAAAACACTCTGGGTGCATCGAGTTTACCTGACGGCGTCCCATCCCGTCAGAATACATGTCTAAAATATTCCAACGTCACACATTAGTGGGTGTTTTGTTAAACAAAGGCGGGTTTGATTCTGAGCAGAGCTCGGCACTCCACCTCTCCGGCATTACATAAAGCGTGAGCCTCCACTTGGCACCGTCCGCCTGTAACGACGCTCTATGAGAACATGACTGAGCAATGCTAAACCCATGACCCCACTTACACTTGTACCCCTCATCACCCTGCCTACCCCCTCCATGCCTCATTCTCTCCATTTCTGTGTCCCTCCTCCCTCCCTTCCTCGGTTTTTTCCTCTCCAACAGTTCATCTTGTGCTCAATTGTGTTTTAATATAAAGCCTGTTTATCATTATTCTGGATGAGAGCTCGTCAGATTTTCATTAATGTCAAACAAGGAAGGAGTACTCAGATCTTTGACTCAAGAAAATGTAGATACTGTAATGTAAAAATACTTAGTTACAAGTTCAAGCAGTAAGAATATTGCAGTTGATGAGGGTGGAGGTAATAATACACACTTTATATACTGTATATAAAGTGTATATATGTATATATACTGGATAGTTTAATCATTGTATTAGATTTTATAAGCTGATCATATGTTTTGTGTGTAAAATCCATAAAACTAAAATAGATAATGATAAATATTGTTGTCAAATAAATGCCGTGGAGTAAAAGTATAAAGTAATATGAAATGGAGATACTCGATTGAAGCACAATTACCACAAACTGTACTTATATAAATGTGCTTAGTACCATTCCACCACAGATGTAATATTTGCATTTATAGTAGTAAAAGTATCAGTAGCACTAGGATGGACAACAATAGCAGTCATGGCAAAAAGCAGTGGTACTACTAAAACTATGAGTAACATTGCAGTACAAGTAGTATCAAGAGTAGCTAAAGTAGTAATAAAATTAGCAACAAAAAACTGTAGTGGTAATAATATGTTTAATTGTACTGTAGTAAGAAGTACAAGGAGCACTCCCAGTAGTAACAGTAGCACCAGTTGTAGTATTAGTAGTGCTGGTAGTAGTATATACTATATATAATACCAGTAGAAGTAGTGACAATAGTAGCAGTTGTTCAGGTAGAAACTTTACATTTTGAACAGTTGAAATCAGAAATATCAATAGCAGTAGTTGTAGTAGTAATTGTACTTGTACTTCCTGCTGTTTCTGAGTCTGTCTTCCTCCCGTTGCCCTGCCTGCTAAGACTTGCAGTACGTCAGGTGCAGCCAGTACACTTTGTACTATAAGGACAAAGCGTGATACTGTAGCTTCACGCCTTCCTCATCCCATTTACCTCGTGTGTCTCTCTCTGACGTCTTTCCCCTCACGTATTTAACCGCACATCAAAAGGCCACTGCGCTTGATCACGGCAAATCAAATCATATCAAAATATCATAGCTGTCACCGGCTCTGTCGTCCTTCACAGTGATAATGCCCTCGTCCGCACTCTTTGCATATTTTTGGTGGAGCTTAGCCAAGTGAGGTAGCTGCAGTGATATCACCTAATATTGTTTTCAGTCACCTGTACACTTGTAACTGCCACTCTGAACATGGAACAGCACAGAGCCACACACACACAGTCTGACATGGCTGACATCTTCCTTCACAAAAAAAATTATATATCATGACGACAAATCCTGCTGAAGGACCAAATGAAGACCACAAGAACTATGAATGGATGACTTGGACTAATTTGTATTTTTCCTATATCACTGATTCCAAAAAAGTTGGGACGCTGTGAAAAACATAACTAAAACATAATGTAATAATTTTCTCATCCTTTCTGACATACACTCAACTGAAAACAGTACAAAGTCAATATGTTTAATGTTTGATCTCATCAGCTTTATTGATTGTTATCTGCTTATTCTGAATTTGATGGCAGCAACATGTTTCAAACCAGTCAGGACAGGAGCAACAAAAGACTGTGAAAGTTGTGGACTGATCCAAAAACACCTGTTTGGATCATTCTACAGGTAAACAGGTTCATTGGTAACAGGTGATAGGATCATGATTGAGTATGAAAGGTTCATCCTGGAAAGACTGGAAAGAGAGGTTCAACACTCTGTGAACACATGATGGTATAAAGGAGATTAATACATGGACTCAGGAACACATTGGAAAACTGTCGTCAATAAAGACTGTTTGTTTGCAGATGATTGCATTCTTTATTTATCTATGTTTAGCACAGTGTCCTAACTTTTTTGGAATCATTGTTCAATATGATTCCAAGGCAAGTATTTCGTCATGAGGATATGACGATATGGAAAATCCTCTAGTTCTTAGTGATCAACTGTAGCGATGCCTTTGACCTGTAGTGAAAGAAAGAGGCACGATAACTCAACAATGTTCTCTGTAAACAACGTAAACACATATTTTGGATTCATAATAAATGACACATCCATCTAGGGTTAAGATGACGTTGTGAAATTCAATGAAAGTCCTGAACATGGAGTTACGACCGGACCACCAGAAGACCTCAGATAGGGAACGTAAATCAGATTTAACGTTTTGGAAACAGATAGGTTCCAGCAGTTCGGACTCAGTGACACCTCACAAGGAGTTGTTGTTGTGTGTGTTTGTACTAATCGCACTGTGGGGACGTAAACCTGTTCTCACGTTGCGGGGAATCAACTTAAGTGAAACCTGCAGCGAAGCCAGAGAGCTCATCGAGGAACTGGCGGTCTCGATCAGTCGTTGCAGACACCATTTATAGGTTCACAACATATAAACAGCGGGAGATTTGTGCGATTTGAGCGGCTGCCTGTGGAGATCACACTTTGCTGAGCACGGCAGAGAGAAAAGGTCTGAACGTAAAAAAATGCGGGTGGTCTCGTGTCCTTGAAAAGGCTTCGAAAAATGCTTCCTGTCTGGACTGCAGAGTTTCAGAGGCAGCAACCAAAACAAGTTTGTGTGCAATGGAAGAAGAATTGAGAAAGTTGATGTTCTAAAATAATAATTAATTATAAGTCAGAGCTTTACAGTTTGATTATCAGCATGTACAAAGACTGGAGTGGATTTTCACTTATCATTTTGTCTCAGTTAAGATAAGATAAGCCTTTATTCGTCCCAAAGTGGGGAAGTTCAGTTTTGGACATTTCTCTGACTGACCTGTGATGACTTCAGGTTTCAGTTGAGCTCAGTTCACTTCAGGTTTAGTTAAGTGGTGAACACACATCATCAGACACCGGAGCTCATCCCGGCTCAAACCCAGGCCTCAGCCGGGCGGACCGCCCCGCCCACCGTCCCGCTCAGTCACAGACCCATCATTGTCTCTCCACCTCTGCAGCGGCCCAGGATTCCTCGGGGATTGAATAAACGCAGGTGAGTTGCTGCTTTGACAGGGAAGTGAAATATTCCTATATTGTATAAACATTACATCACCCTGCCTATAAGCTGCAACTGGCAATTGTCCACAAGTTATTAGATGGAGGAACCCAAGGCTTTGTCTCTGGGGTCTCACTGTTTCCCTTTGTGGCTCTTTAACTGACAGCAAAGGACAAATTCCAGCTTTGCTCTTAGACTGATTTCTTCATGATTGTGGTGATAAAAAAATGATCATTTGTGTTGTTTTGTGACAAATTGCAGCGATGTTTAAACATTGCAAGTTAGCGGCTAAAAATGAGACCTTGCAGAAGTTGGATTGTAATATTTCTTTTCTCTTTTTCCCTGACTCGAGGCCATATCCTGTCCTTAGTGGAACATGCCAACAAGTTTAAAGTTAGATGAGATTTTCTGGAGTGAAACAGAGTCGAGGGGCGAGTTATGAGTGAGAAACCACTTCTAAAGTTTAGACTGTGATTACACATAAATTTGTTCAAGTTTGTTCATTTCATCAAAAAAAAAGTGGTTGTAGACTGGATTGGATTCTTTGAGTTTGATCAATTTGTGTTCGTTCTTGGTATTACCAAAATCACCAAATTCTCAGCGAGAATAAATAGGGAGACAGAACAATATTAATGTTACATTTTTACCCACCGCCCCCAGAGAAAAACACATAATGCATGTCAATGTGCTGTTGGCATTAACCTGTTGTTACTCATTAATTTGCATTCTCTGGGTTTTTGAACCGGCAACCTTCTCAACACTCCTGTAACCTCTGCACTGCCCCCTTCTGCTAGAATCTCAGCACCACAGCTTGTTGTCACCTCCGTCTCGTCACACACAGCAATGATGCTCTGCATACACCTCGAGCTTTGTCAATGGTCCAGTCAGCAATAGTAAATATGCAACGTCCAATTAGGCTTTCAAAATAAAGCTTGCTGAGATCAATAATAAGCGTGTAATTAATGTGAATCATTTCCAGTTTGACTAAGTTTAGGCACCAAAAGCACTGGGTTAGGTTCAATTAAGCACCTTAGTTACATACATTCAGTTGGGACATGAATCCTGAATGAGAGACCTGCCACCTGACGTCGACAGCACATCAAAACATCAGTGTTCACAGCGTGGCGGCCGCTGACCGAGCTGCCGAGTTTGACGCGTGGGGAGCGAACACGGGCCGACTGCAGCTGATGACAGGCGAACATTATTATCATCTGCAGAATAAGCTCTGTTTAAGACCAAGACATTTTCTTTTATTACCTCTTGGCACTTTTAAAGCATTCCACTTGTTTTGTCCCTCCTCCTCTCCTCCATAAAAAATCTGATAAAATAACCAGACTTAAACACTTTGGAAGCTTGTTAATATCTTTCTTTTCTGGTGCGAGTCACAAAGCATGTGCTGCTTTTTTCACTTCAACGGGA
Organism: Centropyge bicolor; assembly: GCA_037975185.1. Lineage (NCBI taxonomy): Eukaryota > Metazoa > Chordata > Actinopteri > Pomacanthidae > Centropyge > Centropyge bicolor. The sequence goes on from JBBMOC010000026.1 coordinate 6,311,470, forward strand.
ACCAGACGTTTATTAGATGAAGAAGATCTGTGGGAAAGAAGAACCACGTTCAGAACAAAGGGGTCACAAATCTGTGAAGGCGTCTCTGTGACATTTTCAGACAGAAGGAGTTGACACAGACACACATGCTTTTCTGACACCGTCATGTGATTCCTTTAAAACACTGTTATGGTTATAGTGATATTTATGCTTATGAATGTGTGAGAAAGTATTTCAACATGCATTCTCAAGATGGGAGGATGATACAGGAGGTTGATTTAAATTTTTCTATGTATAGATGTTTAGTGCATGTGGAGCATCTGTTCATCTGCCTGTCCACATTTTTGTCCACAGAAAAAGCAACCATAGAAAATGTACTTTTGGAAATCTGCCACATCAGCACCATTTTTATTTTCACTTAACTTTAACCTACATGCGACCAAACTGGACTCATTTTATTCAGTGTTAATGTCAATAAATGTTGCTTCATGCAGGTTTGAATCAAAGCTTTTAAACTTGATTTCTTCTTGACAAGGCTCAGCCTGGAGGTGAACCCAGAAGCAGGACGCGGAGACAAAAAGTTCAAAATTAAAGTTTTTATTTAAACAAAGTGCAAAACTAAAAATCACTCTACTGAGGAAAGACCAAACGTGGGTAAACGAAAAATCACTCTGCTGAGGAGAAAAAGTATCAAACAAACAAAGTAATAAACTTAAAGTCGCTCTAGCTAGGCAGAGGAAAAACGAGGCAGAAAAGGAACAAGAAAACGTGATAGCAAAAACTGGAATACTAGACATGGGACGCATGGAAAAGGCACGAGTTGACGGACACGGCAGACACGACAAACTGGCACAGGACAGGGGAAGACGCGGACATTAAATACACAAGGTAGGGAGTCAGGTGGAAACAATCAGGGCGGGGCAGACAATCACACCGGCGGGAGACACAGAAGGGCAAGCAACCTGAAACGAGAAGGGAAACAGTTACCAAAATAAAACAGGAAGAGACAGGACAACATGAGACAAGACATAACTGCAAAAAATAACTTAATGTTTTTGCCTGATTATGACACTTCTGTCTCATCAGCTGGAGTCATTCATCATTTTCCAGCTTGGTCAAATCCTGGACCGAGCTCGATCTGGGCTCCCGTCTGTAGCATGTGATGGGTCAGCGGGAGCTCTGTAATCTGACTGTAGATAATCTGAGATAATCTGTGGGATCATACATCACAGCCGCCTGACAGCAGCCTCAGTTTTGGACTCCTCCGGCTTCTTCTCTGTGCAAACAAAAACCCCTCTGACGGCCGATCCGTGACTATCCCAGCTCCCTGTACATGACAAAGCAACAAATTGCCTTTGAATTGCTTGTTGCGGGTGAAATCCCAGCTTCAGGGGGAGAGGTTCTCTCCTGCTCTCTCAAAGCAATGAATCATAAAAATGTGACAAATATGGTTTGACATTGCTTTTTGGGGCTGATTAATGAGTGTAGCTATAGTCACGGTGGAAAGTCCCACACAGACAGGTTTTAGGATTTCTGTTTAGCGCTGGAGCAGTGAAGAAAAGCCTCTTCATGTGTGTCCTGGCGTCGAACACAGGTTGGCTGGGTGACATGCAATCAGGCCGTTCCCCTTATGTGAACCTTTAAATTCACTTTAAAGCTCGCTGCTGTCTTTCTGACTCTGACAGATTTATTACTGCTGTAGCAACAAAATGCTCAATTAGTCATTTTTATATTGACACCTGCAGTAGTCAGAGAACTTACAGTCATAGTCATAGAAGGTGGAGCAGTTTTGTAATAGCGAGGCTGTTAATTTAGTTTTATTAATAATAAAGATTTCACAAGGTGACGCTTTATGTTAAAATAGGAGAATATAAAAACGTTATGAAATATGATCACAGCTGAACAAACATGGTCTTTGGCCTGTGACGGCTGGTTCTCAAACTGAAACAGGAAGCACATCATTGAAAAGGCCATTTTCACAGAAGACACTTTGACATGTGATCAGAACAGGTGTAGTTATTGAAGACTCTATTTCATGTAGATGATCCACTTGCACACTGCTTCACTGGCATGGCTTACTGAGATGGAGCCATTTTGCTTTACCTGTCATGACAAGTGAAAATGTCTTGTTCCATTATTCCCTGCAACATTCAAAACTGATCTACTGTCAAAAATGCTGAAAATGACCATTGTCTTATTTTGTAGACTTGTTTTGGTTAATGAATGAATCAGTCAGTCGGTTGAATGCTATTAATGTGAAGCAGCTGCTGTAGGAAGCCAGCACAGTCTCACTCCCTGCGCGTCAAAACCCGACGCTTGGTCTGGGCCCTTTAGCATCGGTTTCTGATGCACAAGGTCTCCCCCAGCATCATAATCAGATGCAGCGGGTTAGGGGGTTAGGGTTAGGGCTGGGTTAGGCGAGGGGTCAGCCCACCCCCTCGGCCGCGGGGCGGGGAATGCACAGGCCTTCCTTCCGGCATTCCTGTCACCTCCTCGTCCCCAAAAAGAAAAAAAACATGTCCTGGGATTGGGGTCAGGGGTCCGAAAAAGCCTCCCGATAACGTGCCCCTCTCCTCCTTCGACGGATGACCTCCCACCCCTCATCCTCACCGTGAAACACCATGTTTCCGTCTTCTGTTTTGTGTGAGGATGGTAAAACAAACAGCTGAGGAGGGTGGTTTTTCTAAAAAGGAAAAATAAAAATAAACTGAAAAAAACACGAAAAACTGCTTATTTTTTATAAAAAACTAAAATAAACAACTAAAAACAGAAGTAAGTATTACCCTCTTCTCTATGTGTTTCTTTTTTGTTGTTTTATGTTTTGTTATTTTTTTTCGTGTTTTATATTTTTTGTGTATTTTTATGAAATATGAAATATGAAAAACAATAAATGTGCCCTCTGTGCAACGTTTCGACCTGTCAGGGTCTTCTTCAGGCAGGGGCACAGAATAAAATGAAAATTCTCTGAATGTTAAGAGAGCAGGGAGATGCTCCTCCTTCAGCTGCCAGAGAAGAAATGAGGGGTATAGGCAGTGTTGGGAAAGTTCACTTTCTATATGAACTAGTTCAAAGTTCAGTTCAAACCTTTTAAAATGAACTAGTTCAGTTCATCGTTCATAATTCAAAATTGTGAACTAAAGTTCATGCTTCCCCAAAAAGAACTATTTCGTTCTATTTTAGTTCTTTTTTTCTTTTTCTTTTTTTTATTACGTTGCCACGAGCTACGAGCTAATTCCCGACTGTATGGGAATTAGTTTCTCAGTAAACGCATCCTGACGACTGCTGATGACGAGGTTGGTAGAGCGACAGGCAGGACTTGCGGTTGCCAGATCGGGTGGTTATCCGCGACATTTTAATGGTCGTTTACCATGTGTTTTTACTGTTTTAGCTTGGTTTTTCGCCGAGGGCTCTTGAAATCTGGCACGAACGTAATCTGAACAAAATCGGAGTGCCGTTCAAGAAACAGCAGAATGAGTGCGTTCACAATTTAACGTTCATCAAGCAAAAATGAACGGGACGTTCACGTTCACCCAAAATATGAGTTAGTTCATGAACGAACGTTCTTTGAACGCGTTCGGGTACAACACTGGGTATAGGCTCCTCCCTCTAACTAAATAAACTCTGGTTTTAACTTTTTTCTTTTCAAACACAACTTATTTTAAAAGGTAATATTCCCTTGTTTTTCAATGATGAACTTATTTTTAAATATAAGTATTATATATGAAATGATGATGATAATGTGAAATAATATGAAATAAGCTATGTATTTTAAATAATGAAAGGTAAGTATTTTAAATGATAAATAAGGGAAGTATTTTAAATAAAAAATAATATAAACTTGTTTTTAGATAATATTTCCAGATAAGTATATATATATATCATAATATAGATATTATTAAAGGTAAGTATTATAAAGGTAAGTATTAGTACATTATAAGTTGATATTATATTTAATATATGTATATTGTAATATTTTAACACTATAGAATATATACTTATGTAACTAATAATATAACATATAATATAATCTATTATATTACACCAAATGAAATTGTTCTTAACTGCAACATATAAAGGTAAATACATGAAGGTAAGTATTAATAAAATGTTAATGGCCCATAATCAAATTGTTCTAATTGGTATTAGGAGTGGATTATGATTAGAGAAATAAAGAATAGGGTTATATGGGTTAACCTTAATGGATAAGAAAGGGGGTGGTAGGGCCTAGGGAATATTAAGGATTAGTGGGTTAGGAAGAGGGAGTGGTTAGGGTTAGAAGAGGGAGTGGTTAGGGTTAGGAATGGGATAAGGGGAGTGGTCAGTATGAGGGGATGGGAAGAGGGAGTGGTTAGGAAGAGGAAAAAGGGAGTGGTTAGGGTTAGAGGGGTTAGGATTAGAAGAGGGAGTGGTTAGGGTTAGAAGAGGGAGTGGTTAGGGTTAGGAATAGTATAAGGGGAGTGGTTAGGATGAGGGGATGGGAAGAGGGAGTGGCTAGGGGTTAGGGAGGTTAGGGTTAGGGCTGGGAGTGACACTGTGTTAATAATTGTGAATTTCCCCACTGTGGGACGAACAAAGGCTTATCTTATCTTATCTTATCTTATCTTAACCCGCTGTGTCTGATTAAGACGCAGGGGGAGACCGTGTGCATCAGAAACCGACGCCAAAGGGCCCTGACCAAGTGTCGGTTTTTAACGTCCTGGGAGTTCGACAGCGCTCAGGGAGCACATTAGCTGTAACTTCACACAGCTCTGACATGACATTAGGAAAGCGAAGAGTCGACAGACAGGAGATAATCTGTTAAATGAAAATACAAACAGTTGCATGGGAAATCTCTACTTTTGTCTGAGGAGTCCAGATTTGAAAATTTTGGATCAGACCTTTGAGTCTTTGTGACACACACAAAAAGGTGAATGGATGTTATCTGAACGCGTGGTGGAGGAGGTGGAGGAGAATGGAAGAGGAGGTGTGATGGTGTTGGGGGACATTGCCGGTGACACTTTTAGCAAATTCAAGGCTGCAACATCTGGTTTGAGCTTCGTGGGACCATACAGCCCAACAGACCTCCATGCTCTGTGAAGGTTATGTGGCCAAGAAGAAGAGTGATAGAGCCTCCACAATCACCTGACCTGAACCCAACTGTGAGATAGTTTGGGATGAGTTGGACGGCAGAGTGAAGGAAAAGCAGCCAACAAGTCCTCAGCATGTATGGGAACTCCTTCAGGACAGTTGGAAACCCATTCAGACGACCTCATGAAGCCGGTCGAGAGAAGAGTGTGCAAAATGTGTCATCAAAGCAAAAGGTCGCTTCTTATCAAAAATACACAAATGATTAAACAATTTAGGAAATAATAAATTAAAAAAACACTGGGTGAGAAAATGTGTCCTACTGATAATGTACATTATAAGTATAACACTCTGATTCTGCATTATTAGTAGTGTGTACTTTTACTAAGTAGGATTTTAAATGCAGGAATTTTACTTTACTGATTAGTTCTCAAATCAGTATTTAAAGTGGTCGGAATACCACCACTGTCAGTTGTAATTACTGCAGTAGGTAGCTGTAGTTGCATAAACAGCAGGGATTCGAGTACAAGCAGCAGTAGCAGTAGTATGTAATGTAGTAGTATCAGTACAGGTATTTGAGGGGTTACTGGAATTCACAGTGATGAAGCCTTGTGAGAATGTGGAGACTTAAAGGTTCCTGCATTGTTTCAAGGCTCCACCACACACAGAGGAGCTGTTTGAGTGCTGGCTGGATATTTTACAGTTCAAGAGATGCATCAGTTAAATATGAAATCATCATCTTCCACTATAAAAAGTGGCTGGTATTTCTGGTGTCGGCGCCTGTGATAGTAACCATGACTTCATGCGGAGCTGTTTGGAAACAGCCTCTTCATATTCGCTAAACTCTCACCGGTTTATTTTATTTGTCACCTGTGGCAACATGTTCGTCTGTGTTTTATTTAGACGTGCATTCCAACTGGACTACATTTAGAGAAAGGTTTATCATACCTGTCATACTTTCAGAGCCATTTTCCTCCCTTATGAAGCCTAATATGCTCAGTCAGACCACACAGCTTATTATACAAGATCCAGCACAAGCGATTGGTCAGTGATGTGTTCCAGCCGTGCCTGCAATTCTCACAACGCGGCGGATCGCTGTGATTTATCAGAAATGTGGCCGGTTGCCGTGGTAACGTGTAGCAACAAGGTGAAACGTGAGAAGGAAATGTACTCGGGTGGAAAAACATGGCCGCATTGTTGTTGCAGCCATAATCACGTCAGAAGGCTTTCTTGTGGATTTAAGGTATGAGCTTTGTAGTTCAGGTATTTATTTAAGTGCTGTGAAAACAGGCAAAGTTGTAGCTTTGTCAAAGTCAGCGAACGGATAACATGACAGCATTTCCCATCCTTATCTTTATTTCATGAAACCAAAATACATCATCAACCAGTGCATCTCGGTGTTTGGTGATTTTTATCTTCTCGTGAATTAAATCCTATGACGCACATCTGAAACATGCATTGATTAAGACGAGGATTGTTTTTCTCACTTCCTGCAAAAGTGTAAGTTGGAGATAGAAGGTTATTACTGCACACAGACAGATAATGAGGAAGTGAAAATTGTGTTAGTTGTCTGGCAGAAACAAGCAAATGCACTGTGCATTGGTCTGAGTGGAACAAGTTCAGGTGTTTGTTTCCTTTATGTTTGGAAACATGGAGGAAATTGGTGAGCAGAAGTCGTTTGCATTTGCGAAACATGCATGAAAGATTTTGGCTTTATCAACATTTACGGAAATGCAACAGAGGTATAAGACTTTGCAAAGCACAATTTCTGTCATGAAAAACTGCATTTTATTCTGTTTACTGATCTTTGTTTGTGAAAACTGATTTAAGCACTGAGTGAATTCTGTGATCTTGCTGCCTGTGAAACCTGTTAAAAAGCATCCATTTCAAAAATCTCCCAGCTGTCAATAGGAAAACAAGCATTCTCCTCATTCTTTTCTTTGTGGGTTTTGTCCCACAGCTGCAAAATAGCTGTAATAACTCCCGTCCCATTACAACAGGCTGTGTGATTGCAGCATTGTTTGGGAATTTCCCTGAAGAGGCTCGATCTTGCAGAATATTATTAAGCCACAGGACTACATGAAGACTTTGGCTTTTGGAAAAGGTAGAGACAATTTTTCAGATGATTCAGCTGCTACAATAATAAACATTGGCATTCCTTTCTTTATCTTGCTATCTCGAGTTTCACGTACGCTGCCAAAATGAGCAAGGTGTTTTTTCTTACCATGTGTGATATACTGTGTGTGATTATACACAAGGAAATTTGTTGCATATCTTGTCAGGACATTTTGCCCCTCACCTTTGCTCTTCATATTAGCAGTGAGATGTGAAATTCTGCTAATAGAGCACTTCATGATGTTGAGATTTGCTCATATATTCATGCGTGTTTGCTGATATGTTTGGATCTTATCAGCAAAGAAAATGTTCAAAATGTCCATCGTATCCATAAAACTTACTCTGTAAATATCTTTCATTTTCAGTCCTAAAGTGCAGTAGAGGTATGACTAAGGAAACTAAGACCATTTGGTTAACCGAGTGCATCTAATTATGGGATGTTAGTGATCTGTTCCAGCTTTGATGAGCGGCCTCAAGCTGTGCTTTGTGCACATGTAACACAGGTGATTGAAATTAATCTCCGTTAACTCAGTCCAGGGTTCCACAGTTAAGACGTCACTGATCCAAACTGGGTCTCAGGAAGGATTAGCCGTTGTAGATAAAAGCCTACACCTGGTTTAATGTATATCCTTTCCAGGAAGCAGACTCAACTGCTAAGTCCAAATAGGCTGCGAGTTCTTAGCCTTACAATATTTTTGACTTGAATAAACATCATTATAATCATTAATGTTATTAGTGAAACCGGTGCTTTTCCCTCGATGACAAGTGAAAATGTCTCCTCAAAACCAAAAAGCAAACAGTCTCATGGCAAAAGTACAACCGGCAACATGGACTTAATGCATTGACAGTAACAGTAGTGATGATAGTACATGTACCTGTATGGATGTGTGCATATATGTATATTCCCATATGGTCTAGCGGTTAGGATTCCTGGTTTTCACCCAGGCGGCCCGGGTTCGACTCCCGGTATGGGAACTGCGGTTTTCCCGGATTTCCCCTATGGGGGATCAATAAAGAATTATCTTATAAATATGTGTGTGTATAGTCTGTAAACTGTGCTGCTTGTTGAACAGGACCTTCCCCAACAAGAGGGGGAGATTAGAGTTCAAACAGGATTAAGCATTAGTTGTGGCAACCTTGTTAGCAACTAGTTGGCTTTTAATATATCGAGCAGACACTTTCTTTGTCCCTGTTGTTGGTCGCCAGCTAACTCCTGAGAGAAACATCTGGCTCTTCTCCACTCTGTTCCAGCTAAACGCTAACTGTCAGGAACAAGTGGGCAGGTAATGTACTGTGGGTTCATCAGAGAAACAATGTAGTTGACTTTCCTCCTTCTCCCAGAGTTCGTCCAGTCGTGGCGGAGTGCCGTTGGCAGTCCGCGCCGCCGCGATCGGCGGTGTTGATACGTTGGGTGAAGAGGTAACCCAAGCTGCTCGTATCTCCGTTTCATCCTCGCAGAGTCTCCTGGGAGCGTGCTGGGAAACAAAGGCTGCAGGGTCCTTTGTGGGGTTCACTCAGGACCGGCTCAGTTTACTGTAAACACGGCGGCAGGGGCATCGCAGAGGTCACATATGAGTGTTTGTGTGGGGGTGTGGGGGCCTTTGTCACGGTGCACTCATAGAGTTACGTTGCAGGTAGTGATGGAGGATGAAATGATGGGGAAAAGAACACTTCTCTTTAAACACCAGTAAGAGATACATATTTTTCATTCTTGCATTAACAGTGACAATAGAAAAAATACTATCAATGATACATTTTAAGACCTGAAAGTACTCAGTAGGCCTACTCATAAATGTACGACTTAAAGTGAAATGTATACTTTCTGATTCTGAGTTTTAGGATTATCTTGATATTGGAAACAAATGATGATATTTCCATTTTTTCCATTAAGTGTTTGGACCAGATCTATACCAGAATAGAGCATTATTTTTGGATTATTTGGGAATTTATGTATAACACAAATATTTTTTTTGCCTGAATAAAAGAATAAAAATTAAAAGTATATAAAGTGTATTTATGGAGTACACATGTAGTTCACATGTTTGTATACATGTGACACACAGTATACAGTATACAGTATACACACAGTATATGTTCAAAGCAATTTTGTGTCAATGGGTTTTCTGCTTGTTACTATACTGATTAATTTTTACAGTATGTTCAGTACAACTCATTTATGGTATGTCGTGTTTTCTGATTTGTTTGGTTTTATCTGATTCTGACTAAGATGAGATAAACCTTTGTTTGTCCCTCAGTGGGGAAATTACAATGACTTTCAGTCTAAAACTTCAAAGGCCGAATGTTCTGTTCTACATTTATTGGAAGTGTTTAATTCACTGAACACAGCAGCTGTGCACCTGCATGAAGAGTCAGGTCAGAAGACACAGTTTCAGGTTTTTGACAAGACTTTCAGAAATTTTATATTTCAATCTGATTAGAACAGACAGTTATAAATGTTTTATATAACTATAATGTCGTACAAATAGTACTAAGACAGAATCTCGTGTTGGCTCCAGCAGTGACCTGTCAGAGGAGGGGGGTTAATGATGGCTGAGTTAGTGGGTGATCACCTTAGGGAAGATTTATTTGATGTTTGCCATTTGTCACCTTGACCCTCAGTCGTGCAAACACTATGAGCTACAGACTCTGCTGAGGCTCGGTGTGTGTGTGTGTGTGTGTGTTTCTGACATAGGATACTCACAGCGAGTCAGTCTGTAAGTATCCTAAGGTCAGTTTAGAAAAGGTTGATTTTAGGTTAGAGTTAGGCAGGTACTGTTTGTGGTTCGAGTACATCTCCATGAAATGAATTTAAGTCTGTGTAACATTCTCAAAAGTGACCTAAGCAAATGTGTGTGTGTGCGTGTGTGTGTTTACTCTCGTACCTTTTCCGACGCAGAGGTCAACCAGTCAACTAGGTGCTGAGGGAACAATTTCTCACAGGCTTTGATTTGCTCTCTGAGTAAGTTGGCAAGTATGCTTTCAAAGTCCAGTAGTCTGCGGTCCCAGCAGACCACCACAAAGGAGCTAATCCCTTCTATCACAGCCAGCGCAAACACATTAGCCGCACAACATCAACACTGCACTCAAGAGCCCCATTGACAAATCCTCCCTGCTTTCTCAATGAAATTCAGACGAGGCTCCTTTCCCAGCAAATCAAGGAGCTTAAAGGTTGAAATTCAAGATGCTGCGAAGAATAATTAAAAGCTGCACTGAGCAAAGTTTACATCCTAAACAAACAATGACGGAACAAAATGCTCGGTCAGGGTGTGTTTTTGACACATGAGCTCATCATATGACCGAGCTGAGCTTTTTGCTGATATAAAGGGAAAAAGATGAAGACAGTGAGCTTTCAGTGGACGAAGCCAGTTTGGAAAAAAAAAAACTTTCTTTAACGTTTTTTTTGTTGTATGTTGTTTGGTTTGGTCTGTCTGGAACCTCCGACTCACTGATGCAGGTTTTCCAGCCACAGGCTACATGTTGGTTAAAAGCAGACAGGTCATCAGGATGACTGACAGGTATCGGGGCACGAACTTGACCGAGGCACAGTTAACAATATACTTCCTGCCTGGAGGCCAAAAAGCCACGTAACACAGCTTTAACTGTGTCGCACACAATCTGCAACTGAAATCATGTAGAATTCAGTCATGAGACAATGGGCCTCTGTGCACAGACACGTATAAGGCCCCACTTCCTACCTATCGCAGCAACCTTTCTCCTTGTGTCTCATGGCTGTAGCACAACTTGTTCTAGTATTTTCAGTATTTTCCAGGTTCACTGTGATGCATGATTTTATCCATATAATTGGATGGAAGATGAATAGAAGGTGCCTAAATCATTTTCTTACCACAGCAGATCAATATTCCTTTGAAAATATTATACAAAGCACTTATTGCAAACCATACAAAATATCACAGGAAAGCATCATTTGAAATCTGCAGTGTGGGTCATATGTTAAATTACATGTTCAAATTGCTGTGCTTATTTCACTGTATGCATATTGCAGGCTACAGGTGAACTGTGCAGCTGCAGGAAAATCATGTGATCAGCTGAAGCTCAGTATTAAAGGATCCAGAGAGAAAAAGCATAATCAGAACAAGTCTATTGTTGATTGAGCTCTTTGACATGAAAAATATTAACAACTGGCTTTTGGCCTTTTGACCTCTGAGCCTTTGCCTTGTTGGTTCATTCACTAATCAATCCATGAATTCAGCGACAGATTTTACACTTTAACATCATCTTTCTTTCGGAGCATGAAATAAATTTGTGAACAGAGAAGTCAAATAATTGTTTCCTGTAACTTCACCCTTGGGTCTTGCCAGTTGTAGTAGTTCATGTTATTATTGCAGATCCACCACAGTCAGACAGACAGTAAACTTTTGGTAGACATTCCCCTGTGGCAGCCAATCACGCACCAGCACTGGCCGCCGATCCGCCTCTCCGCGTCTCTGTTGGCACCACACCTTGCAATCAGGCCACTGAAAAGTAGAACGGCGATGTAGCTGCTGGCGGTGTGAACACAGAATTAGTGTCGAGCTCCTGAGAGGACGTCATCGGAGGCACAATGGGGGAGTGGGCAGCGGGCCTCGGGCCCCCGTGGGGGTTGCCGGCTCCCAAGTGAGAGGCCCGTGGACTCCCAGCTGTTCTATGCAACATGCTGAACAGTAGGGGGTCGCCCTGTGTTTGTTTAAAACTAACAGGAGTCCCATTAAAGCCCTGACTCCCCTCATTTAGGACTGCCATGGGGACACAAAGGACAGCCCTGGGAAGCGGCACGTTGCAAGGGACACCAATTATTGAGGCGAGGACACAGGCCAGCTTGTTCGTGCTCAGGGACATGTCAACTCGTTGGACGACCCCCTCCGTCAAACCCATTGACCAGAGCGCACAGAGAGGCATCTTAATTGGTGTTGGGCAAACAGATTTTGTCACAAAGTTGCAAAGGAAGCTAAGTAGCTGAATGTTCACATTGTCCAACCCCTGACCTGAGCTTCAGGGGCCATTCCGAGACATCATTATGCTCCATTACTTTGAGTAATCGTCTCAGACTCATCCTATACTGCAGCGGCGAATCCAGGACAGCAATTAAAAGCAATATTCTGGCAATAACAACGGCGTAAATAAAAAGTGAGCCCTTTTCTCTTTGTACAATGATATGATAGTGGCGAGGGGTAAGATTTGGCACAGGAAGTAGCTGCTAGGGTCCCTGAGCTGCACCAGGTCGAGCTTTGGGACAACGCGGGGGCCGTCTTCGTCTTCTTCTTTGCTCCAACCTGCCCCCCACCCCCATCCCCACCCACTCCTCCTCTTCAACTGCATCCCCTCGCTGGACCCCCACAGGCCCCCGCACTTCCCTCCCTCTCTGCCTCTTTCATTCTGTTTTAAAAGGGATTCTGTGAGAGGGAATCACTTGACATCATTAGTTTTGGAGAGCGGCCACCATGGCAGGGTTGCTTGTCTTGGCTCATGAAAACATATGTCAGATTAGCAGCAGAGGACCTGTGTTTCGACCTCAGGTGAAAGGTCTGCATGAGTGTTTTTTTTTTCTTTTTCCTGGAGCTCGCCCTCCTCTCTCTCCCACCAGTAGACCGGGGTTAGATAATACACCCAAATACTACTTTGCCTCAGTCTGAACCCGACTAGGACTCAGTCATTTGAGTTTGACCTATAGGATCATACATTTGTCTCTTGTTTGCCCCCTTGTTATATGCATCTATCTGTCTTTTGGACTTTTGTGCAGACTCTGAGCTTCATGTGGTCGTATTCACCCACCAGGGCAAAAATCAACTGCAGGTCTCTGCCAAGCTCCCACTGTGAACATCCCCCGTCTGATCCAAGTCCCCACTGAGCCCAGTGTTCACTGTAACACAAGTAAAAGAAAGAAAACTGTAATAATCAAAGATTGAAAAGACAGCTTTTTTTCTCTTTAATTTTAATGTAGAATTGATTTAGTGTGAAGATAAAGAGAAAGAATTTTGACTTTGGTCTGGTCATCAGGCTGAACTGTTGAAAAAATGCAACAGGATGACATAGTGGAAACAACTGAAAACTAAAGTGAAAATGAATAAATGGATTGTAAGATTATTCGGTTCTGGTTGGTGGAGTGTACATCACCTCAAATCCCATTATCCTTAACTTTACTCAGGCTGTTTGAATCAAACACGACAACTCTGTTTTTAATTTTGCTTTATGTCCTGCATGTCATACATGCTCATTTCACACAATGTCTCACTTGGCTGTCAGGACTTGAAATTGTACATTTGTCTTTATGATAAAACATATTACATACCGAAGGTGAAAAATTATGTTTGTTTGTATTCATCTATATGTCAAAGAGTTTATATTGTAGAGTTTGTACTGTTGGCAGGAAGTCATTATCATATTATTACATATTATTATCATTACTGAAATATTGTTTTATACTAAATTACCGTCTTTATTTATTTTATTCTATTTGTTTTTCTGATTATTTATATTATGTATTTGTTTTGTTGTAGCATATTGTGCCAGCAAAATCAACGGATTGATTGATTGATTGACTGATTGATTGATTGATTGATTGAAGAGCTTTACCGAAGTGTCATTTTGACTGATCATGACAATACAAAAAACTGACATGTCAATCTCTCAATAAACATACAGTATTTACAATAATATAAAGAGGGACGTTATTGAGTTACATAAACTGATGCATGAAGTTCTGTAAATATATTTGTCAAATTGCAGAAAATTGCATCATTATTTTCTCTTTTCATTCCTCTGGGGAAAGACCCCCTTTCCCTCCACTCTAATTGCGCCCACAGAGAATATTGGCTTGCATGATGCTCCTGGAGGACGATACAATATGAGATGATGGGAAAGATAACGAGGAAGCAGAGAACATGAGACTATTTATAGACTGAATCACAGCTTAAAGTCGGTCAGTTTGATGTCAATCAAAACTCCTAAATTAGAAGACAAATCAAACTAAGCTATTCACACTGAGCCAAACAGCAGTTACAGTTACTCCTGAGCATTGTTTTGCGTGGAGCTCCGGACGGGTGGAGCTCAGCAGATCAGGCCTGCTCGGATGTCAGGTACGTTTCTGCTTGTTGAACTAATGTGATTTTCAAAAACACTGCAGTGATAGTGCAAACATTTGGCATCAGTGCCTGGTTTTATTTAACAACCCCCCCAAATCTGACACCAACACAGACTCAAACAAACCATAAAAAACACTTTCAAATAATATTCAACTGCACCTAAAAAGATAAAATGGTTTGATGCATCCGACTGTTTTTAAAAATCATTGTTGCGTCCTGATATTTTCATTACTGGAAAAGGCGTCACCACTTAAAAATTTGGCCTTGATAGAATCAAGCGGCTTCTGCCCATTGGTGGGAAAGTGCTGATTAATTGTGTCGTAGCCCTGTGAGAAAGTACGCCCAGCGCAAAGCACTAATTACGGGCCCTGCCTGGCCGAGAGAAAAGGGGGCAAAACTCTCAACAAAGGCTCATCTCATATCTCAAGACAATGAGGAGCCAAAAGAATAGGCGAAAGGAGAAGTTAATGAGCTGTGTCACCTGGCATCTGTTGATGCCGGGACGAGGCCTGACTGCAGTGTCTGTGTGTGTTTGTGTACATGCGACAGAGAGGCGAGGTTTGTATGAATGTTTACATGAGGTTTGCTCGCAGCGTGTCCCCTTTTCCTGCGGCGACGTTACCCAACAGGAACGACAGTGCGGAAGTCAGAAGTCAAAGGTGTGAATGAAAATGAAAGCAGAAGTGTTTTAATTTGGAGTCTCATCTTTGGTGCGATGTGTTCAGTGTATTCAAGCAAATCTGATCATCAAAAATCATGAAGCTTTTTCTCAATTTTTCTGTTCAAAGTATCCAGTTCATCTCAACAAGCAACCGTCAATGCTGTTTGAAATTAAAAGAACTTCCTGTGCAACTGATTATTTTTCTTAATACAAACATGCATAAAATCATAAATGAATTAAACTAGGACTTAATTCAAAATTTAAGGTGTGTGTAAAAAACAAGTATGAATCTCCATTTTGGTGTCAGAGTTTTCTGTATGTGACTAGTACACATTTTCTTTCACTGTCACTGGCATCAAATGCTGGTGCTTCTTCTATTACTCCTGCTGGCAGTAAACCCGCTGCTCTCACTCATGTATCTGTGTTATTATGATATTCTGAGGAAGCATCAGTTTACTCATCGAATCCAAAGACGTTTCAGCGCAGATGCAACTCAAACTGTCACAACTGTTGGTTTCCAGCAGCTGTGAAATTTCATGAAGATTATTGCTGTTGTGACATCAGGTTATAATCCATTTATTAAAAGGAGGTTAGTGTTGCATTTCCATAAAGTCGGCAAACTTGAGAAAGACACACAATTTAAGCAGCTGAGGTTGAGACATGCTGACTTTTATTCCACTATAGTGAGTTAACCTTTAAAGAAAAAAATCTGTATCTTACACATTTAAAATTTTCAAGGCTAAACTGAGAAAACCTGACTGACATGATTTAGCTCGATTTCTCAGGTTTAGAAATCTCCCTCCACAAAAGACACAATGATGCTTAAATTCATTTATAAATATATAGTAAATGTTCGTTTTAAGTTTTGTCTCAATGTGTAATCCAATTCTAAAGTTGTCCGTATATCAGATTACATAACAAGATTCGAAGCTGCTATCACTCTCAAATTGGCTGAGAGCAAATCTAAATAATTTTCTGATGATGTTAAAGGTTTTTTTTGCAGAGTAAGTTTATTTTTTATGTCAAGTACAAAAAATAATTCAAACCAAACTTTTCAGTTACGCAGATGAATATAGTGTCTGTTTATGTGATGAAACACATTGAGGCTTTAACCGTCGGGTCCAGGCTGGATTTCAAAAAACTCAATATTACATATCATGTTGGACCGAGATGGAACAAGCCCCGACACTACTGACCTTTATTTTCACTTGTCTTCAGAACACGCCGGCCACATGTTGTTATGGGGAGAACACAGGAGAGGTCTGGTCTTTCCAGAAACTGTACGTACAGTAAGCACATTTGTAATCCTGTAAAAACACAAACTCAGCCGTGTGTTCAAAAATACTTTGAGAATCTCAGTGTTTCCCCTGCCGACTCGGTCATAAAAGGCGACCGGCGGACTGTGGTTCGGCGCTGAGCTCGGAGGGCGGCAGCAGCAATCCTGTTTTGACAGTAAATGACGTGACGTGAAACTGCATTTAATGACACGAGGGATAATGTAGCTCGAACTCTGTTTTGTTTGGCGTTGGAGTTCTCGCTGACCTTGAGGGACAATTTCAGTAATATTCACAGGAGACAAAACTTGTTTTATGCCTCAAACAGAACAAATTTCTGTTGACAGGGCTAATTGTAAAGTGTGTGGTTGCTGATCTCGAGGCCAAAGAACCACTTTTGGTTGTTCCACTAAAATTTGTATAACTTATGCAGAACCACAAAGGTTTTTTTTTTCCCCCCCCTAAATTGACACTGCTGTCTGGTCATACTGTATCCATTGTGCACAGTTTGAGTGTGCTGAGATTTTCTAATAATAGAATATAAACTACTTGGCAAGCAGGACTGCATTTAAAGATTCCACCTCCTTTGAAAAGGGGACGGGCTTTTGCAAAAAGGGAATTCTATGTTTCATTTTGAAGTTATTGGTCCAGTTCCAAGACCATCTAGCCTCCAATGATCAAAGGTCGAGTCAGAGAAAAGCCTAGCGGGAGGCTTATGCAAAAATGTCGTCTCCTTATTGCGAATCGGCCGACGCGTTGGAAACCATCGCCGCTCGTTTAAATGTCAATATACCCAGATGCAGTTTGGCTGTGCTTGGTCAAGTTTGAAGTATGTGGATGGAGGAAAAAAAAAAGAAAAAAAGAAAAGCTTCTTGCTTAAATAGAATTTTGGAGGGTTTCAAAAAAGTTGCATTGATTAAATTCCATGACTATGTTTGAGACTGATTTTAACTCCCAGACCTGCAGAACGCGAAAAATGTGCCGACAGTGCAGATATTTGTTGTTACAGACACATGTTCTTCTCAATAGTATCATCGCTCCGGCACAGAGCAGATAATAAGCAGTTGAAAGAGATGACGACAAGATGAAGGGACATAAAACATCCCTTGAAATCCTGCAGTCATCTCGGCTGCTTCTCCCCCCCCCCCCCCCCCCCCCCCCCCCCCCCTCCCAGGTTCCTCAGCGGCTGATCCATTATGTTAACGGTGAATTACTGGGTCACACATCAAGCACTATGTTTCCACCTTTAAAAGCAGGCCAGACGTCCTGAATCCCATGACGGAACGGGGGACTTCGGGGTCTGTTGGAGGTAACTACCGGAGTGGAGTGGAGTGGAGGCGGGGGGGAGGGAGCCGGGCAGGGGGAGGGGACCTGATAGCATCGCTCGGAATTTAAACAAAAGTATTTTTTTCTCCCTCAAAGCCGCCATCTTTCAGTCTGACGGTTACTGTAAACATCATTCCAGCGCACGGCATTATAAGACATGCTACTCCACATTCCTTCAGCGCTTTTAAAAGATGGAAAAATGTCTAAAATATTGTATGTTTACCGGAGAACGGAGCATGTACATCAAAGTAAAGTTGTTATCTCAGTTCTTCAATCTGAGGTTGTTGTTTTTTTTCGCTCGATTCAGCTGAGATGTGGTTAATGATGCAACATTTAGTGTCATTTTACGAATACAAGCATCTTAGTTTTTGACTAAAAAAAAAGAAAAGAAAAAAATTATGCTTTTTTTTTAAGTGTAAATGCTCGGTGATATAAAAAGCAGAGATGTTGCAACTCATTTTAAAAACCAATGACCTTAAAAGCAGTGCTCACACTTTGGGTTTGTATATAAAAATGCATACCTTGGCAGTATGCAGAGAAGGGAATGTACTCTATGTCCACCCACCGCTACCTGCAGCATTTCTCTTTTAGGCAACAAGACATCCAACCATAACAACCAGTCTAAGCCGGGACATAAAGGTGCTTTTACCTGTGCAATAAAGACATTAAAAAAAATGTAAAATATAGTCCTCATTTTATTAACAGAGGCCAAATAAAACTCATCACATTTTATTTACAAAGGGAGGCAATAAATATAATAGTCATAAAATTATTTTTGCTTACATTTGTTTTAAAAAAAAAAATCATAAATGTGTCATGTTGTTAGTAGCAACTCATACAAAAAAACCTGCCGGCAGACAGGTGAATACATACTACTGGTGAAAAGGGGCTTGTCATCAGTGAGAGAAGGAAACTTTTCCCTTTAGTGTTCAAACTCGACCACACGCGGCTGAAAACGTTCCCAGAATCCCGGTCGTCTGAGGAGAAGTCTCAATTGTCGGATGTGGATTTATGAAGTCAGAGCTACAGTACTCCTGTCTGTGGATCACTGATCTGACAAACAAGCATGGGGGGGGCGAGACATTCCCAAAAGCATCTTTGTGACTTTCATCCAGTGAGAGAGAGAAAAAGAGCGAAGATGAGCTCACAGTCAAAAGATGATTTTGGAAGCGGGGGGAGGAGGAGGGGGGGGGGGGGAGAGCTCAGTTCGGCTCGGCGTCGACTGAAAGGTTCTTGAGATTAACTGAACGCAGACAGTCAGACTAGGTAAAGATAAACAAAAAGACCGAGGAGGTAGAGGAAGTCTTCATCGCCAACCCCAAAAATATTAGCTAGCTCACACTGAAAGAATCGAGGCGTCCTTTTCCGGAACAACTTAAAACACATGTGAGGAAGAGCTGTTAAAAAGTGAGACGAGAGGGATTAACGTCCGTCCCCCGAACGCCAAGCTGGAAGACTTTTGTGGAATTATGAATCACATCAGCTGTTATATTTTTTGTTTGTGTTTTTAGTGTTTTAACAAGACTAAAGCCTCGGCCGGTGCCCGACTAGTCAAAGCATGTCGTGTTTTAGCTGAATCACAGGGCTGCATGGAAATGTCAAGGAAATCACACGCGGTGCTCGGAAGGGTTCAGCGCATTCCAGGAGCCACGAGCGAAGCTGAGGTTGAGAGACGTATGGAAACAAAACAAAAAAAAAACAAAAACGAGAGAGGAAGAGAAAGAGAGAGACCTGTAAAATATTGCACTCAAAGCTACACAGTTATCCCGGCAGCACAGTGTCACCTGCGACTGCCACCTCTCTCCGCTTCATCTCCATGGTGACTGATTCCAGTGGAAAGTATGGGATCCGCGGTGTCAGGGGAAACACAAACAAAAACCGACAGGTATTCCAATAAATCTCTAGTTGGCTGATTTTTATAACATTGCGTCAGCTCCTGCTTCAGCCCCCATTGTCAAAAAAAAAAAAAAAAAAAAAAAGAAAGCATGCCTTCAGCTTTGCAGTTCAAACGTAGCTGAGGACGACGGCGACAGGAATTCTCACAGAGGTCCTTTAGTTTATCCAGTATAAATAACATGACAGACACGTTAGCACAATGACATCAACCCAGAAGAATCCAAGAGTTAGGAAATATTCAGTCATCCTGAAATACAAAAATAAAACATCTTTGACTTTTTTTTTTTTTTGTTCTTTTTGTCTGTCTCTCTTTTACAGAAGTGAAGTCTTTAAGGCGATTCTTTAAAGACAAGAAGCTTGAGATTTTCAGATTTTTTTCTTTTTTTTCCCCGAGGAAAATTAGTGCTGTCCCCATTGGTCCCATCAGTTCCTCTTGGAGTTGGGTTTTAATCGCCGAGCCCTTCGTGTCCGCTTAGTTACTGGGGTGAAACGAAACTCCTCCAGCGAGTCCAGCCTGCCCTTCGGCTGCCGCTTCATGAAGTGGACTTCCTGTTGCCTCTGCGTGGTCCGCGAGCCCTTCTTGGGCCGACCCTTCCGGTTGAAGCCGAGGTACCATCCTTTGTACTTGGCCGACACCAGAGCCGTGTAGTTGTTCTCCAGGAATTCCTCGACAAAGACGCACTCCTGCTTCCTTCCATCGGGCTGAAAGAAGGGAAAAAAAAGGACATTAATTAATTATTAACATGGCAGCGTGGCCTCCTTTTCAACTGTTCAACTGTTCTGGCTGACGTCCACTGCATCAGTGAATAGTTTGCTTTTCTGTTTGGGTTTTTGTATTGAGAGTTGAGAACATACATTTTCTTTCACTTTGATTTTGAGTCAAATATCAAATTTTCATTTACATTTAGGCAAGTGAAATGTCATTAAAGCATGTGTTTGAAAAGTTTGGCCTCAACTGTGTTTTTTTTTAGTAGAAAAGGTCAAAGGTTAAATGTCTCCTGCACTATTGTAATATGAACCTACTTCCTGTTTAGTGGCTTTTAGCATTATTTCAATAACTGAGGAAAGTCTTTACTTCACTTTCTGGGCACAGACCATGGTACAGTAGTAATTTAATTAAGTAGTATTTTAATTTATTCCTTTAAATAGAAATATTTTGACATTGCTTATTTGCCAAAGTTAAGAAGATCAGGCTTCATATTTTTTTATAAACACGCTGGTTTGGACAAGATCATGCACAAAACTCTAAAACAAGAGTGCTGCAGAATTGCTTTGGCTCTTTATCAAGATTGCACCTCGCTGTCAACAGATTTCATGAAGACTTTTTTCTTTGGAAGAGTAGTTCCACTGAAAGCTCTTCACAGTGAGATCTGTGCATCATCCAACAGCGCAGCGCTTCCAGAAAAACACTAGAAAAAAAAAACACAGCGCTGCTAGATTTTTTAAAATCGTGGCAGCAGTAAAAATCTCAGTGACAGATATCTCAAACGTCGGGCCCATAAAAACAAAACTATCTGTATGTCCACATCGCACTGGGGGTGTTTCTGTGATTTACAGTGCAGTAACTTATCCTCATCACCAAGCAAGTCGAAAGCCACCGATAATCAATAATTTAAATGTAATTTTATCCGATTTTTAAAATAATCCTACAGCCGTTTTAAAGGAGGAAGTCTGTGTACATTTTTTAAACAAATGAGGCCCCGGCAACTAAAAAACTGAAAATGCATGTCTCTAACAGATGACGGCGATGAGAGAGTGAAAACTTGTGTGAATTACTGCAGCCCCAGCGCCGCTGACAGCATGAGTTATTAACGCAGCAGAATCACACGTGTGCCTCCGCAGTGTCAAATATTAACTTCTTTTCCATATCGGAGCGGTCGTCCGCAGAGTCACATGCAGTCATCCCGCGCTCGCGGCCACCTGGTGTGACTAAGTGATATAATTGCAATGGCATTCCTCCTAAGTGACCATTAGTCTCTCAATGCATTGTGGTGATTGCAGTCTGTAATTGACTGATCGAGTGTCAAAGGAGTAGGCCGATTACGTAATGGAAGAAGGCCTGAGAGTTATCAAAGGGGTTTTGTTGGGGTGTACAACAACAGCGGGAGAAAGCAGATCTGAGGCTCAGCTCAGCCTGGATTCAAAGCTCTGATTAAAATATTCACACTGATATTAGAACGTTTCATCTTGTCAGTGGAAATTTTACTATGAGTAAAAACCAAGACACTCACCCTTCCGACTATTTTGCCCTTCTCGTTCATGCAGATGTAATGTTCGCTCTCTTTTCCTTTTATTCGAATGTGGCTCCCGAAGGTTTCTGTCTCGACGACGAGAAGAGCTGGAAGAGAAAAGAAGAAGCAGACTCTGTTAAGGGCACGTTTAAGTCTCTCCACTCGCATAAACATGCTTTAAGGATTCTCATACATTTAAACAAATCTGCTGTGTTTTTCTCGCAGTGTCTGGGCTCCTGTACTTTTTCAATACTTTTTTTTTTAATTCCTCACATAGTTAAGACCTGAAAATGATGGTATCTGTAAAGGAACCCTGTGAACTGAAGGCTCTGCTATCGAGGGGCTAACCTGGAGCTTTATCAAGCTAAAGCATCATAAAGAAAATTGACTAATTTACTTTACAATGTGCACTAATGAAACTGGGTTATGAAGCTGATATCTTGCAAATACATTGTCATTTTTCATCATAAAGGCCAATACAAAGCAATGAATCACCAATATTGGTTGCACCAAAGATTAAATCCTCTTTAATCAGATGAAGGTTTACAGGAAATAATTTAAGGATTAAGGAATATAAATGAGTGATTTTTGAGTGATGTATAAATTTAATGACTTGACACATGATGCAAAGATTGCATGAGCATTGTTTTCTGTGACTCTGCAAAATGATGTTTTACCATGTTTTCTATCAAAAAAGAACAAAAACAGATGAATTATGTGTCTCCAGAGCAAATCATTCAAGTCTCTTAAAGGTGTATTAAGTGTATAAATTTCTCCACCCGACACCATATAGGCACCAAAACAACAAGGCCGCCGTCACGTCAACCTGACACAGCAGTAATCCACTCTCCAGACGCATCCCGGCGGCTCTTTTATTCCTCCCCTCCCCGTCCTAAACGTTAACCCCCGCGAGGTCACCTTTGTCTCCGCTCGCCCCTCGAACCAGCAAAGAGATCTGCCAAACATTTGTGGAACGGTTATGTGCCCCTCAGGATTAGGTTTCAAGTTCCCTTTAGTCTGTGCTCACTCAATCAAAAAGTTAAGATGATCCATTTGTTTAACACACAGGGCCATTCAGTAGCGCTCAAGGGAGCAGAGGAAGAATAGGCGCAGGGGATGGGACGGGCTGGAGGGCAGAAGTAACTCCCCTCCTCCTCCTCCTCCTCCTCCCTCCTCCTCCTCCCCCCAAACCTTAAATCCAACCCTGGGTGGAAAGTGGGAAGAAGGAAACCTGTCTCAAAGGTGAAACTGAGGGAAGGTACAAGTTATTCCTTCTCTTGTTTTGAGGGATTTCCATTTGCGCCTCTTATGTGGGAAAAGCATTTCTGACTTTTTCTATCAATGGAAAGATCAGTCAGGAGCTTTTTTTTTGGGTCCTCGAGAAGGAAAAAAGTGAACGATGTTTAAAAAGATATTTCGGCTCTGCAACTCGCATCAGGAGCTGTTTGACAACACTTTGGCCTCTCGCGCTCAGCCGCGTTTCGCCTGGAGACCCAAAACTCAACCTCAAGTATGAAGCCTCGACCCAGAACATCAGATAAAACAATATTTCCCTCCATACTATAAGTCATCCTTTGTCTGTGTCCCCGTCCAAACCCAGTCTTCACTACGTCTGTGAATGTATGAAGAGGACACTTGAGTAATCTGCTGGAAGCCGTCTGAGTGTTTGGAGAAAAAAAATGAGTTTAAAGTGTAAAAAAGGTGATTTTATTTTATCAGAACAGCCTCCACAAACAGATATCTTGAATGGCCTCTGTGATATTTCGTATATTAAAGGGAATTTCTGGTTATTTCTTTAAACACGTTTCAGGCTGAAGACTCCTTTGGCGGCCATGTTTGATATATAAACAGGCAAAAATTACAGATTTGTTGAATATCTGATCAATATTTTAACATAAAATCCCAATTCCACTGACTTTTTAACCATTTTTTTTCTCGGTGCAACATGAACAATATGAGGCCACAGACATTTATTGACCTCAACGTGGGGTCACCTGTCAGAAAAGCTGAAAACTCCTGAGTCCACATTGCAGCATTTATCAGTTTAAAAGCTTCTGCAGTGACCCAACATCTGCTCTGAGTGAACAACAGGCCTCATTTACAATGGATTGTTCAGGGAAAGGATTGTTCTAGTCTCTTAAAAGTAATGAATACGCTGCACTAATACCTAAGAGGAACGATAGCACCAGCACTTTGGCTGCTCTGATACGGACAAAGCTCCACATCGAAGCAACATATTTCTTCTCCGGCGGTTTGCGGTCGTCCGACGTGAAGCTGCCGCGACCGGGAGCGGATTAGAGCAGACAGAGTATCTTCCTGAGCGTTATTAGTGAGTGCAAAGGAGTTCACAGGTGCCAGGTACTGCAGCTGGATGGGGAGGAGGAGGAAGAGGAGGAGGTGAAGGAGGGGGGAGGTGGGCGGGAGGCGGAGGAGGAGGAGGGGCGGAGGGCAGAATTGGCAAGGCCTCATGGGAAAAATTGGATCTGCTTCCACTCAAGCTCTAACAAGCAGTGAGGAAACTTCGCCTCGGCGCATCTGTGACTGAACACACTCACTCAGAGGCATTCAAGACCAGCAATTTTCGAGCCGTGAGTCAGCTGTTATGAGCAAAATATCTGCAGGAAAGCACAACACGAGTCCCCGCCGCCTTATGTTTATGCCACAGCATCAAAGAGCGCCTTCGCTGACCATCAATTTACTCAACCGCCACATTTGTTTTGATTTGAATTTGCGAACAAGTCCACACAGCGAGCACGAAATAACACGATTAAGGTTGAGAGGAGGAGAAAATTCAGTGCCTGAAAATGTTTAATTCACCGAGTTTGTCAAATGCCTTTTTATCATTTTTATGCTTAATGTTTAACAAGTTAGCATGGAGCACTTTCACACTGCTGGACTGAACCAAATCAGCCAACATTACATGAGACAGTGCCCATTGCAAACCACAGTTTAGCGAAGGAAGTAGAAGATTGTACATTTACTTTTTACTTTCTCTTGGCTTTTCAACTTCAAGGACAACAAAAGTGTAATATTTGTGTTTGCAACTCTCAACATTTTCTGATCTGTTCCAACCCTACGTGACAATACGTGATCTTCAAATCTCATAACCCAGAACTCAAAAACCAACAGTAATGGTAAACCAATAAATGAGTTTTGGTCCATATGAAGACATTGCAAGCTCAGCAATTTCCAGCCACTTCAACCAACAGTTGGTGGCTTCCAAAAGTCACCATCTATTTTTCACAAGCCAGACTCAGAACATGGAAACCATCTGCCGAACTGGCCCCAGGAGTGAGTCTGAAGAAGCAGCAGAATCTGGCAGGTAGGTGGCACTAACTTCTCATCCTGCTGTAACGAACTATCTAAAGTGTCAGGTGAGATGCACAGGAGTTCTCCCATACCATACTTGCCCCCATCATCTCCGTTGGCGTTGATTTTCTTCCCTAAGATCTGGACGTGCTTCCCTGTGGTCCTGCTGTACAGCTGGTAGATCCGGACCTGCTTCCGGCTCAGGTCGTCCGGGTTCCTCGTGTGGTTCTCGATGTAAAACCTGAAATCAGCAGAGTTCTGCTGGGACTCCTGCACGGAGGCGTGAGACGGGAGGAAACGGGAGGAAACGGGAGGGAGACAGAAGACAGACAGACAGTGAGACATGGTTGTGGCACAGGTGTTGATAGTAATGTGTGCTGTTGCTTTTATGGGCCCCGTGTCAAAAAAAATTTGCGCCCCAGGGCCTGAAAACTGCGAAACCAACCGGGAAATTGCGGTTGTGGCATTTTAATGTTTCTCTTCTCGCTTTTTAACTGGCGTGCTTTATATGCATTGCATTTACAAGCTGATAACTATGCTACGAGATGTGTTAATGAAGTCACCGTTTGAGTAAAAATTCCACAGAACAAGTGCAGAGAACCATCGAGCGGCCTTCTGCTGCCTCGCACTGAGGCAGCGGGATGCTATGTGCCCCGGGCCGTATTGAGAAACCTGTACTCCATTTCCACAAGCAAGCAAGCCACTAGCAATTATACACCTGAAGCATCCAGACCTGTTGCACTATCATCAAACAAATATCTGCCTGCAGGCGAAGTGGGGTCCATAAATTAGGAAACGCAGCAGGCGGAAGACAAGGCTGAGAGGCTGAAAGATGGCGAGAGGCACCTTGAACCGCGAAAACACACACGTTTGGATCCCGTCGTCCAAAATCCAACCTTTCAGAACTCACTGTTTACGAGTCACCTTAGACCCGACATAAAAGCGGAGGAAATCGTCGACTTTGAAAGCCACGGCGTTCGCCCGGCGTGTGTGACGAGCGAGGGGCGAAACGTATACTTTCAGAAGCCCTGGAATCTCACTTCACGCCAAGATCCCGTTCACCCAGCTGCATGGTGTGGTAATTGCACAGTAATGGCTTTTTATGTGGCTGTTCTCAGGTGGCTAATAATATACACATTACATACCCCGAATCCTTGTTATTCTAACTTCAGTAAATTAATGGCATGTAGCAAACATGATGGGAAATTGTGGCCTCGGGAGAACAAATCCTTAAACTCTGAGAGGAAAAAAAAAAACTGAGGGCAAATCTGACTGAGGCTCTTATGAAACAGGTGTCATACGAGTCGTGCCCCAGTTCGGGCGTCTAATCCTTTGAAGAACGCTGAATGTGAGTCCTTCAGGTTGGACCCCAAAGCTCCCAGAAACCAAACGTGAGGCTGAGTCTGGACGACAACTAGAGCACGAGGCAGAATTCCTCTGCCACATTTGGACGAGCTGTTCGAATAGGAAGGACTCGTTGGCTCACTATGACGTATCCGGTCTAGAAATGTGGACCTCGGAGGATCCAGCCCCCGAACTGGGACACGGCTTCTGTATCTTGACATTTAGGAAACACGCCCATAATGTTACTTTTGGCTTGAATCAGTGTAGAAAACGAGAGGCTGGATATGAAAAGGCATCAGAAGTTAGAAGTTGTGATGACCTTACGTGTCTGATGGGAGTTTTATTGGGGAAATGGTTGGATATCAAAATTAGATATGACTCTTCTGGCTCATTTTTCCCACCATACTTTCCAAACCAATCACTGTTTTTATAAACAATTTTACTCCAGGAAACAACTGCACAGCCTCGACAACCATGTTACTCATTGTCCGCTAATAGATATGTTTTAGCACAGTCAATACAATTTTGTCTCAGAATGACTCAAGATCAGAACTTTGTGGAGCCCTACAAAGACAACCCTGAGCCCGATGGGCACTTGTTCATTAATGCTATAAACTCAAACATGACCCTGACACTCAAGAGACATTTACATCAAATAAGAGAATTGAGAACTCATTCAACAAACCTGTGAGAGATGTTTGAGATGAGCTTCCATTTTCTGTATATTGAAATTAAAGGGAAGTTGACTAAGTCCTGTTACCGTAGCTACGACAACGACGGAGCTTTTTCATATTTTCGTTCCCAACAGAGACTCTTACTCATGGAAGCTTTCGTGCTCTGAACATTCAGTGTCTAGTCACTGCTCCTCGGGGACACTCCTGAGTATTATGTATTTAAGAGCTGAGCAGTTTGCATGAGTAACAGTAGCCACACATGGCTGAACAAACAAAGAAAAAAAAGTCACCTACAGGAGCTTTTACCCGAGGAACAATACGTCATAGCACCGCTCATATTTTACAACAGACAGAATTCTAATGCAGTTTCTCTAGATGTGAAAGTATAAACTGGATTACTACTAAATACTTGCTGATTTCAAATTAGACTTTCATGCAATTGCAAAGTGTTAATCCCAAACCACACACAGCTGTGTTGAGAATAACGCATCCGTTTCAAACGTCAAACATCAGCATCGTCTGCTGTCAGCTCTCAAAATGAGGCTCAAAGAAAAAAAAAAAACGAACACACAACAAAACGTGGCCTAACTGGGCTGCTACGGGATTTATCCCAAATCTCCCCATCTCTAAACAAACATAAAGGTGTGTTTGGTAGACAGTTGCATTTTGCGTCAAGGGGAAAGGCAAGCCTAAGCACATGGCTGAGGTGAACACAAGCGACAACAGCTTCTTCTTCTTCTTCTTCTTTTTTTATCACGCCGTCTCCTTTCTTCAAAGACGCAGCATGAAAACGGATATGGTTGAAACTTCAAAAGTCTGGCACTTGTCTTTACCCAGGAAGCTTAGTTGTCGCATCCATCTAAGATACACCTTGCTATCTGCCTCACACACACAAATAGGCAAAGACGCACTCTCACATGTTGGCAGTGCATCCAAAGTTTACTTCCAACTGTGGTTGCTCCTGTTGTTCTTTCCTCATGAACTCACAACCACAGCATGACAT
The DNA here is from genome assembly GCA_037975185.1 of Centropyge bicolor. Lineage (NCBI taxonomy): Eukaryota > Metazoa > Chordata > Actinopteri > Pomacanthidae > Centropyge > Centropyge bicolor. The sequence goes on from JBBMOC010000026.1 coordinate 6,339,425, forward strand.
GTACGAGCCATTAGCTGCTCGGAGCACGACAGACAGGCCAACGAGTGGAGAAGTGACAGCCGGGCATTAAAGGGTTATTCCTGCTTTTTCTTCAGATTGATCGTCAGCCTGAAAGCACTCGAAACGCCTTTATCTGACCAGACTCTCTCTGAACCACAGTAAACATGGCAGTCACATATGAAACCAGCAAAAACTACGTGTCCACCTCAGACTGCATGAACTCCATCCTGTCCTTCACCCACTTACTATAGCTTTGTTTGTGCCAGCTCCGTCGGAATAATCAGAGCACACAGACTTACATAACAGTGCAGTTTCTACATTTAGGGATTTTATATTTTGTCTTTGGGAGATTGCATTAAGAAAACAATTAACTCCAGGAGATAGACCTGCTGCTTTGTCCCTGAGAGCTGACGGCCCCCCGAAAAACTTGGTGGTAAAACAGCAGAACTTTGCAACCAGTAAAATGCATTTAATATACTTTACAGACTTTTCCTTCTGCAGCATTTTATTTGCCCCCAAAGGTCAAACGTTAACTGGCATTGATTCAGTTTTCTCTCAATAATAAACACAGAAAAACTAAATCAAAATGCTGATATGGAAGCAACTACATCCCAGAAGTGGACGAGAGATAAAACACAACCTGCTCTTTTCTTCCTCTATCCTGCTTCAATATTTAAGATCATACCAACAGTGAGAAATGATTTTGAAACAACAGCCAGTGGAATATAATGATCAAACCCTTCAGTCCTCTGCATCACCACCGACTCAATTAGCTGAGTGGATGCCTGCAAATCATTACTGTTCAAAGTGAGACGCAACTAATAAAAAGTGAAACAAGCAACAAGAGCCAAGCGAGTCCATCTGTTCGCAGAGCAGCCTCTAACCCCAGGGATCAAAATATTTATGACACAATTCTGCTGTAAAACACTGAAAACTGCTACTTGAACTCCAGATTGAAAACAACAGGTTTTAATTAAAGTTATAGTTTTGATTGGAGATATTTCCTCAATGCTGAATTTCTTTCCTTATTTCTGCCACCACATGAAACTAAAGTCTTTCTGCAATAGTTTTATATAAGTGCAATCATTGAATTTTGCTGCTTTAATATTAATGTATCTAATTATTTTCTTTACAGAGCTCAATCTTAAGATTAGATACCTTTTCACAAATTTAAGGTTCTTTGTCCTTTTTATATCATTATAATAGTGTTATAATCTCCTGCTCTTCAGTGAATCTGTTTTACTGTTATTTCACATTTTTTGCAAAATCCTTTGTATTTTGCGCATGTTCGAAAATTCTAAAATTATTATTATTATGAATTCATGTGGATTTAATTTAAGCAAGTAAATCCTGCCTTTAATACTGGAGGGACCACCCTGAAAATAACCTGCACCCATCATCAGCATTATTCACATTATTCTCAGTGACATGCGAACACACACACACACACACACACACAAAGAAGTTGGGAGCAAACGTACCTGAAGCTGGAAATAGAGGACCAGAAAATGTAAACACCTGGGTGGAGAGAGAGAGAGAAGGGGAGAGAAGAGAGGAGGGGAGTGAATCACACAGGCAATTACATGAAGAATAAACGCAGACTACCTGCATGAAAGCGGTGCGCAAACATGACGCTTTTGGCGACTTCTATTGGTAAGAATGCACTGATTTTGTGTGTAAAAAGGCAAAGGGAGATGTGGGACACTTACACGTATATGAACCTGGAAGGCAGCAGAGACATCTTGACTTGAAGAAATACACCTGAAAATACACCTGCTTGCACAGATTTAGAGCCCCGGGAAAGGTTGGCGAGGTCGCCCCCTCCTTCTCGGCCCGTGCGCTTTTTACGCACGGATCTCCGGCGGTGAGCTGGAGACTGAATCCCAGCGCGAGGACAGATCACCGGAGAGCAGCAGCAAAGTCATGAGGTGCTTCCTTGTTGGGGGGGGAAATTATCCACAAGTTTTTTTCTCTCTCTCTCTCTCAGCTCAGTCTCCAGAAATCCGTCTCCGTGAGTCGCTGTGGAGAGGATTCAGAACCTCTCCAAAAACCAAAAAAAATCCCCGCGCGTAAAAGTTATCCTCCAAAGTTTTGCGCACCTTTAACCAAGTTTCCCCACCAAAAAAAAAATCCTGCAGCTCCAGAGATCACAGGCTCCTCAGCTGGGTCCGTACCTGCGGGGGATTTCTACACCTTGCATGGCTCATTTTATTCTAAGTGCTGCGATGGGAAGAAGGAAAAACAGCTGTGGATACTCTAACGCCCTTCCACCAAAAACAAGCCGATAAAAGTGGGCAAACAAACGTATCCAGGCTTATTAAAAAAAAGAGGAAAAGGTGTAGTGGAGGTCGCAGCAGCAGCGGATCCCTGCAGAGCTTTGGAGAGGTTTGGGGGCTGGTGATGGCGCAGCAGTGCCTGTCAGTGCTGTTTGTGCGTCTGCGGCTGGAGATTTGGGCACAGAGAGGCTTTTTTGTTGTTGGTGGGTGGAAACATGTCAGCGGTTTGCACCTGATAGGGTAATCTTGGAGAGACCATCAAGCTTGAAGAGGGTTTTTTTCTCTCTCTCTCTCTCTCTCCCTCTCTCTCTCTCTCTCCCTCTCGGTGGGCAAATGCGTAAAGGAGGAGAAGAGCGAGGAGATGATGGTTCGTTTTTTTCCCCCTGATTTTCAAAATGTCCCAAAGTGAATGTGATTGGTGTTCAGACAGATGTAAGTCTAATTGGAGGGATGGATGATATGAACTGCTTTTCTTTTTTTCTTTTTCTTCTATTTATGAGAGTTTGATTGGAGCAAGTTTTCATTTAACTTCACTTTTACGCACGTTTGATTTTTTGGACTTTAAGGCTTGTGGTCTAATATTATAATTACTATTGTGACTGTCAGTGAAAATAAACAGTTGCTGTGTTGAAACAGAAACTGATTCTCGCTCTCTCTCTCCCTGTGTGTGTGAGTGTGTGTGTTATTTGGGCTTTTTAAACTGCTGCTGGTTTGTGGATTGGCCTCAGCTCCTCCAGACACCATTCAAATGCAGCTACCTCGATTTTTTTTTCAATAATGTGCTATAAGTTATCCTGCATTTAAATGAAAGAGAGAGAGGTGTGAATGTGTTTACGAGCTGGCAGCAGTAAAGTGAGCCCACATCCCTGCTGCCATTAAAAAAAAAAAAAAGAAAACCTTTGTGGTTGGCCTTTATTGTCCCATTAAAACTGGATCCTCGGCATTCCTGCCCCATTGATATTCAAAATGATCCTAAATGATTACATACATAACTTCCCATGTTGGGGATTTCAAAGGGCCTCCTGCAGAGATTTGTGGGAAATGAGAAGGAGTGTTTGACTAAGAGCTCCAGCTGCTGATCAACATAATGCAAGCAGGCAGCAAAATAAACAGGAATCACTCATTCATCCGGAAAAAATATTAATTTATGGCTCTTATTTCAAAGTGTTTTTTTGATTTATAGTGACAAGTTAAGACACAAACTCATCGGTGTTGTGTGTAAGTACGAACGTGGATAAAGTGGGTTGATGTGGCTTTACCCTGTGATTCATGGCTGTCTGCCTAACAAGAAGGTTTGATCCTGTCAACCACACTGCACTTTAATAATCCTGTAACACAACTCATGTGTAATGTCATTTAAAGCATGACTAATTTAGCCTTGTCTGCCTAAGGGAGGGAAATCACAGCAAAAAAAAAAAATGCAAATAGTAATTATGGAGACAGAGAGTTTGATGATTTCCTTACAAATGCAAGACTTTACGTCTGTTTGATCAAATGAGGCTTACGTTAGCCGCCGCTCGCTGCAGATGAAGATTTCTCTGGAAGTCCAAAATAAAGGCACTTGACAACTGATTTAAAGAAGGCAGCACGATAAACAGCAATTAGCACACCGACTGTGATGGAGCCAGCATTGTGGAGTCACTCATCGCCTCTTAAGCACATGTTTGTGACAAACTTCTCGGAGCATGACTGTAAATCCACAACTGAGAGGAGAGAGCGCAGCAGCAGGCTTTGGATGTGGCCACCTGTGAGTCACACAGAGGAGGAGGAAACCCATCTGTGCTCGTGGCGAAAGGGAAGATCCCAGGTTTTTTTTAAAGACGACTTTTATCATTTTATTAGTTTTGAGAGTATGGGAAGGGCTGTGAGAGATGGCTATAGGCCAGATTTTGGTTGGTTCTGCCGTGCACTTGTCTGGACTATCAGTCAGTTTGGCAGCCGGCCAATCAGAAGGCAGAGGGACAGATGTGTTCTAGAAATATAAACTCATATGTGGCACAAAAGAAAATACACATAATGTGTTATATCTGATGACACTGTCCCCTTTAAAGACCCTCTTGTCATTTCACCATGTTTATCCATATCTACCTCTGTTCACTTGAAGTTTCTGCATCAAATCCACAGAGAAAACAACCTGTGCAACATGTGAAAGAATAAAGTGATACTAGGTCTAATACAAGGTGACAGGTGTGTAAATAAAATACATCATCTGTAGCAGGCTTGAAGAGTTGGTATAAAAAATATGTTGGACGTGGTATCTCACCTTGTTTACTAGCTCAGTTTTTATAACTATACGTCTGTAAAGTAGTTCCAGTTGTTGACAGTATGTTCTGTTGATTATCCAGAGCAAGTGAGTCACTGTTTTGCATTGTTGTTTTTTTTTAAAAATATAATCTTTCTTTAATGTTTCAAGCTCCCCAAAGTGATTTCTTTTCATCTCTATTATAACTGATTGGTGGTAAAAATGTCAAAAACTGAGCTTCTAAAATTAAAAAATAAAAGCACAGCGAGTTACCTTTTTTTGGGGGGGGGTGAACTGACCCTTTGAAAATGAAAACGTAAAGAAATAAATCGCATATATATATACATTTTGACACCATCAGTCAGGAGAGTGGGTGCTTCTACAAATTGCCTGCTGACACTATTCAGAAAAGTAAGAAAGAAGAAGATAAAACAGCCAGAATCAATCAAACGCGGTTTGCTGCTGGTCGAGCATAACAAGAGTGAGCTTTATGAATGGGGAGAGCTGTTTCACAGTCCAGTTTCTGAGGCTCGGAGGGGGTGGAGGTAGGGGAGGGGGGGCGAGGTGGGGGCAGCCACTCAAGAGTTGGGATAAGGTTACCCACAGAGATTAGCTGACAAGAGTGAGGGAGTGAGAAAAACAAGCAAGCAAGTTAAAGGTCTTAGTTTACCTGGCTCGCTGTGCTTGGCAGCCAACGAAAGTGCTTTCAAACCACAGATTCAAACGGGGCCTGAAATGATCCTCCGCAGGCGCATTTGCCAATTCTATTTCAATTTCGACGACAACAAATTCGACCCGTAAGTGGAGAGGGCCGCAAAGTGGCGAATGATGTTATTTACACGACTCCCAGGCTCCTTTCAAGCCTTTGAATTTGAACCTCGCCGCGCTCCGTGCAGCTATGCGTGTCTGTCCGCGGCGACGGGACTGTGGGAATGTCACCGAGGATATCTCATTGAAGCTAAAGGAGGAGGCATCCGAGGGCGGGCGAGCGCTCAGCGGTTCAAAGGGCCCTAGCAGGCATTTAGAGCTTGACAAAAGAACTTGGCAGATCAGTAAGTGAAGCCCAATGTACTACATTAGTGTCAGGACCCCCTCTGCGACCCTCCCACTTTGCACTTTCATCTCTGACACGGACATATTGACTTAAAGGAAAGGAGGGGTGCCAGGGCCGCGAAGGAGGGGTGGGTGGTTGTGGTGTGTGTCGGGGAGGTGGAGAGGGGGGGCATATGTGTCCCATTCAGTTCTCAAGGTGAGGCGATTGATGCAGAGGGGTGAGCACTGACTCATATAAGCCACCCAGAAGCCTTTTTAAAAAGTCCGAGTCACAGGCCGACAAGCGTGTGAGACCTCAACGGGACGGCCCTCTTCCTCTCATCTCCCTGGAATCAGCCTCACCCCATTAGTATACGCCGACACCACCTCCCCCCCCCCCGCCGCCTCTCCAAACACACACTCACATCCCTTTTCACACCGCGGGCCGAGCCCCTTCCGAGGGCTACTGAAGTCCAGCGGCCCGACGTGGGCTCGGGTCGTAACGGGGTCGCGACACCTTGACACGGCGGAGGGTGAGAGAGAGAGGAGCCAGAGGAGGGAGGGAGGGAGGGCGCAGCGAGCTCGGCTACCTCCCAGGCCTTTCAAGTATCACCTGAAGGAGAGGGAGGAGGAAGAAGAAGAAGCGGGAAGTGTTTTAGTAATTTGTCCCCCGTCACACGTTGTTTGCATGGAGTCATTAAGGGCCATTTAGGTTTTCGCCTTGAAGGCCAGAGAGTTTGGGCGCGGGTGCTGTTCGGGGGGGGGGGGGAGTGAGGGGTGAGAATTAAAGCATCGCTCTTCGACAAATCATCTCTGAGCACCGGCGTACATGCAGAACGTATTAATGTTTCCACTGACTTCAGTTGCCTGTTTGACATTAATGATGATTTGCTCCATCTCGTCCAGCGGGGAGTCTGCGGTTGTCCAAAAACATAAACAAAAGTATGGGCTGTCTTGTTGCTAACACGTGGAATAACTTTATGTGACTACATGCATTTTGAAGACATCACTAAACTATTCCTGCTTGGACGGATTCTCTGGCCGTTGCTCAGCGCGGAGAAAGTGCCAGAATGTGTCACAGCGCTACAACTGAATAACAATCAGCCGACAGACCCCATGTGTTCGAGGTTCTTGGCCCCGCGTCTGACAGATAAATGTCAAATCCCTTGGACGAGCAGAGGTAATCAAAAAGTCTTGTTTCACTTCTCAGACTTTTGCTGAACAATGTGAGAGCCTTAATGACATAATAAGCCGTCAGAGCTGGGCGGACTGGTGGTGAGTTTGGGAAGCAAAATGATGTAAGTGTTTTTTTGTCAGCTCTTTAATTTTTTTCTCTTTCCTCCCTGAATTGAACGACCCCGTAATTGTTTTCTGGGATTGCCGTAATTACCAAATTAAGGGGCTGGTTGTTTGTAACGTGGCATAAAATCGCTATGAGACTCAGGAACTGGCCAGAAGGTTTGACTCATTCGCACGAAATGTGTGATTATTTAACAATTATTAGAAACACCTCGCCGCCCCGTCGTGTTGGAAAAGAATCTGACGACTTCCAGTTCTGTAGATCTGGTTAATGAGACGAACGTAAATTAAAAACCAGCTTTGAAAAGGCGACGCTCTGGAATCAAAAGGACGTGGAAGCCCACCAAGAGTGTGACCCGGACTCACCCGCATAATTTGATGAGGACTTTGATTTGAGCTTATTACCTTCATGTTAGGGGTGAGAAGTACGAAGTGAGTGTTCAAAGCTGAAACCTGTCAGGCTAATGTTTATCTGATTACTGTGCTGTCTGAGAAGCACTTCCTCAGGTGCGAGCGGGCTGCTGTGCCCTTGTTGTGGCAACATGTGAGATCGGTCTCATCTTGTGCAACTCTGAAATTCAGGAATTCGTTTTTAATGATTAAAAAATAAATCATTTTATGTAATGATTAAAAACGTTCAGACTAAAAAATAGCATTCTTTTTTCGCATTTGAAGAAAAAAACTTGTATATTTCATGCTAAAGTTTTTTACATTCCTGCTCTAACATATGCAACATGAGGCAATTTATGTTCAACATATGAGAAGATTGACAGCAGTTTTCTCCAATAGCTGCTTTGATTTTGCTTCATTGCTTCTGGTTGGTCAAAAACGTGACAACACAACCTCATAATCAGGACAAAATATGCCATTTTATTTGTCCCATTTTTTGCTCCAGTGCTGCTTCATGGTTGCTTTACGGTTATAATTTGACATGGATTTAAGGATTAATCCTAAACCCAGGTTTCAGGAGCATCAGGACAACAAGTGACAACTAATCCAGAGCAACACAAGGAGTCAGTTGGTCCACTATGAAACTCCTGATGTTATCCTTTACGATTTGAGTTCAACAATAAGTTTCGCTGTAGTGCAGCTGCTGCACACAAGTCCACTTCTCCCAGTCACGAAAGGTCCCACAGCCGTCGGAGTGGAGTCCCTCCTTGAGCTGCCTCGGCTCGGCTAAGCTAGCCTGAACCTGCACTTCCACTCATCCTAATCGCTGAGCCCAATCCATTCCCCTGTCTAGCACCTCTTCAGAGGCCGCTCGCCCCTTTGTTCTGACAATACACAAACGACCATTCAAATGGAGGGACTCTTTAATCAGTGAAATACTAGCCTCTGGGCTTTGTAGAGGAGAAAAAAATGGAGGGAGGGAGAGAGAGAGAGAGAGAGGGAGAGAGAGAGAGAAATCCATCCATGACCAATCAACTCTAACTACCTGTCTGGCTTTTTAGCTGCAGATGTTATTTGGAAAAGAGGGGAAAAAATGTGCCCATTCCAGATGTAAGATGTACAAAGGGAAGGCAGGCTGGTACCTCCACCCACCCAGGAGAAGGCCGGACCCTTCCACACCCACTCAGCTTTGATATGGCTCAGGTTGTTTTTGCTCTTGCCCACGTCGTTTCCTTCAAAGAAATATGTGACGCATTGCATCACCTGAAACTAAATTTAGACATTATGAAAGACTGAATAAAATGTGATTGATGTAGTCTCGCTGTCAGAGCATGCTGAGATCTAACTGCAACGTTTGGGGCTGAACTTCACCTGGGAATCTTTCTGGATCATTTATGAAGGTGAAAAATGTATTAAAATATTTATGAATGTGCTCATAGTGATTAAACAGACAAATTCAGAGCAATGTCTTTTCATTTATAAACTCTGAAATGTTATTTCCTACTTGGATAAGAAATAAAAGACAGGTCAATACTCAGGTTTGTTGCTGTCTTTGAGTCAAAACTAATAAAGTAAAAAAAAAACATCATAAAGGGTTTGTTGTATATTTTTTGTATGTGTGTTTGACTTTACCTCTTGAGGAGCTGCAAAAGTAAGTTTCAAGTCATTCATTACGATGCAATAGCCAGAAAAAGAAGTAAGCAAGGTATCACCTGAAGTTATGAATGTGATGCATTTGCTAAGTGTAAAATGGGCGATTTCTGTTTTTAATCTTAGTCCCACCATTTCACCGAGTACGGTGTAGTGCTGGGTGATACATGAATGTAATATATCATCAATGTAATATTTAAGCCAAAGGACAAACTGTGAGACAACTTTTTCCCGCTGCCAGTTTTCAGATGATCCACTGTAAATTTGTAGTTTGACCTGAATATAAATTGATAAATAAATTGCACATCCTAGTTTAAAAACTTGGTGTCACTGTCATCTGCTAGCGAGCCCTGTCATTGCACTTCTTAGTTTGAACACTAGAGGGCGCTGCCATTTTTGAACAACCAATTACAACTGGACAACATTATCAGTTGAGGAGAACCTTGGTTGATTTATTAAAACATGGGGGAAACCAAAAAGTTCGAAGATAGCGAGCGAGTGACGAACTTCAGAAATGAGAACTTTTTAGTAGAAGTGTGTTGATTAGTTTGCATCCATTGTGGTGATGAAAGAGTTTGTTAGATTTCCACCTACCATCATGACATTTTAAGTGGACACCTAGGTCACAGACTGTATTAGAGTATTGGATATATTTTAATGAAATCTAAGAGCAGCAGATTCAAAAATATTAATATGAATTTCTTGTGGCACACAGGATTTTCTGGACGTGAAGCATTTACGAAGTTTGTCCCATGACTCCTTATGTTTTTATGTGGGGTCGACGATCAAAATATTTTTTATTGAAGTCTTTTCTCATCTTTCAGATTCCACTGCAATTAACAGTTTGGCCAATGTGCCCATATTACCGATGACTGGTTAACCTCTGTTTCAGTCCATCAATATCAACAAAATCAGTTGATGTTGAGAACATGGTGATGTCAAGAATAAACCTGCTCTCGCTGTCCCAGAGGAATGTTACCGTTGTTCAATCAAACCCTGAGTCCTGGCAGTGTTGATACACCGACATATCAAAGGTCAAGAAAGAAAAGACAACAAAATACTACACATGAACTCTCAGTTTGTAGTGACTCATTTTAACGTGTGGCATTAATGATACGTATCTGAGAGAGAGGCAGCTTGACCCCCTCGTCCTGTTTATTGTGTTTGTGTCTCTGCGTCATAATTGGTAGAAAAAAGAGTTAAAAGAAGCAGCCAAGCTAAAATAGAAGCAGCTCAACCTGTAAATCAGGTTAAAGCTCAGAGCAGTGTGGGTAAAAGTGTGCTGTAGGTCAAGTAATGCATCAGCTCGACTCAAATCAAGTGTGGGATGTTTGGCGTTGTCAGTTGTTAAGTCAACTCTCCTCCGTCCTACTTTTGTGAAAGACATTTTTAAATGTGAATGATGATTGTGTAAAAGTGTGTGCGTGTGTGTGTTGGGTTTCAATGTTTAGAGAGACGCTTAGAACATCTATAGGTTCAGACACTTCCAATGTTTTCATATCCCATTTTCTCCTACCTTTGTCTGACTCAGTGACGATTGTATGAGATGGATAATTTTAATGTTTAGTATTTGATATTATTTCTCTCTTATCTGTTTTCTGTTTTCCCTCTGCATGTTTGTCTCAGTCTGTCTGTGTGTTGCTGGGCGTGGTCTTCCTGGCCCCGCCTCCTGCCCGCCCATCTGATTCCCTGCAGCTGCTGTTCCTCCTCACCTGCACCTCATCTACAATCAAGCCATGCTGTATTTAAGCCTGGTCCAGACATCCAGACCCTGCCAGATCCTTCCGTCTGCACAGTGGTACAGACGTCAAGGCCTCTTTACCTGAACTTTCTTTTAACTTTCCTGGACCCCTGCTTACCTGTTTTTCCCTTTTGTGCCTCAGATGGCCCATTGCCCTTCCATCCAACCTGCCTCACCTCTGCAACCCGTTTGGTCATTTTCCCTCAGAACTCCTCGGCCTGCCCTGCCCAGCCGAGTCTTCAAACTACCTGCACTTGTTTGCCTTAATGAAACCGTTGAAACCATTTCTGTTCCAGCTGTGTCTGCTCTTGGGTCCTAATGGAGACCTGCCCGGAACGAGCTCTAAAACTCTTAGACTACATGGGTGAAATAGTGTGGTCAAACTACGCCTGACTCAATGTCAATGCACTTCCCTCGCAGACAGTGAAAAGAACAATTTCATCAGCAGAAAGAAAAAAAAACAATCATTGTGATGTCCCGTTTTGCTTTAATTACAAACAGGAAACGTTCCCCTTGTTAAAGAATAAGCTGAGACGACATGCAAGGTGCAGGACGGCCTCCCAGAGCTCGGGGGCGAGAGTCATTACAGATATCAGCTTTTTGAAGTTTGGGGACTGACAAATTACCTTGTTGAACCTCACTGGTTTGACTGAGGCATGTCTGTCAAATACATGATAAAAGTGGCGCCTGAGGCTGCAGCTGATCCCGGACAGAGAGGTGTCGAACAGATGAATGTGTGTTCAGGGAAGTAAACTCGTGTCGCAGTGATGGATTCAGATGGAAGTTGAATGTAAAAATAGTGTTTATCCATTCGTTCACGCCTTGTCTTGGTTTGAATGGTGATGATGGCAAGCGACAACCTCCACCGCTGAAAAATGAAGCCAATGCGGAAGTGCAAAAAAGCTGCAGTTCCTCGAATAACCGCTAGAGCAGGCTGCAGAAGGGAGTCAATTACATTTGAGCCCCATGTTAAAATGTCCGATTTTACGACAGAAAAAGCATATTTACAGCCTGGTTCAAAACATGGCTCTAGTCTCATAAGCTGTTTTTCTACTCCATGACAACTCTGGGGGGGCAAATTTTTTTATAAGGCGTTCATTTAAAATATACAGCATACATCATTATGCACAATTCATAGCTGTCAATCTAAGTGGCGCCACTTTGATTGACAACTAGCCACTGACGGTCTAAAGG
>JBBMOC010000026.1:6351646-6375012 GCA_037975185.1 Centropyge bicolor
TTTTTTTTTTTTTTTTTTTTTGTGAAGAAAAATGTTTATATAAGCGCATCATCCGTGACAATTGACTTATACATAGAAGGAATTGTTATTAAGATACAGTCAACTGTCAAAATCTTGCCGTGAAAGAGAAAATGACTGGTGATGACAATGATGGCTTCCTTTCCGTCTAATATAAACATACCAGCATGATCACTTTTTTCCCCCGGGGCAAAGTCATTGTTCCATTTTGAAAGCTCTCTGTGAATGCTTGAAATGTTCCCGTGATATTTTTTCCCTCTGCTCGTTTATTTGCTTGTATCCAGGTGATGTGCCAACCTGTCACATCAAGCACAGACGGCCTTATTTCCTCAGAGCAAAGGTCAAAACAATTGTCACGGGAGGGATGGGCGTGTGTGTGTGTGTGTGTCGGGGGGGTTGAGAGACCACACTCAGTAGTTTTAGTGTGACATGTTAAGCACAAACTACACAAGGAAACAGATATTGTTTGCAACATGCATGTGACAGAAGTTTTGACATCTTGGTGGAAGTTTTCTAAGAGATCTGAGAATTTTTGCATGAAAATACAACATTCATATTAGTTTAAATCACAAAATGCAGCTGCACAGAGAAGAATTTCATCCCTTTGAAAAAGAGTGTGTTTTGCCATGTTTGTAAATGATAAATTCAGCTGCTTTGTTTCAGGAACATAAAAAAGAAAATCACAACCTTTAAAATGTGTAATATTTAAATGACATCTGTCCAAATCACATTATTTCTTCACATTATCTGATAAAGGGTGATTAAGTCCAAAAGTCAAAATTATCTTTCTCTGCCACTTGGGGCCGCCAAAGAGAAAACCTGACTGTGCAGCTCTCAAAAAAATTCCCTTTTTGCAGAACAAATAGTGAGCTGCTCTCCAGCTTCACTCTGTCTTAATAACAACACTTATCCCCAGTTGAAGCACTGACCACATTCGAAAAAACCCACAGAATTATTACATGGTATTAACACGTGTTAACAACACCTGTTGTCGTGAAGTGAGCTTTTTTTTTTTTTTTTTTTTTCCCAAACTCGACGCACAGATGTGTTTAAAATCACACATCCCTTTGGGTCGTGAGAAAAAAGAGGGCGGAAATGCACATGCCTGCAGAGACACGACCTTACATTTCTTTCCACCAGAGATGAGCATGAAAATATTGTCCTCTATTAGATGTCCTGCAGGTAAAGCCCGCAAAGACAATCTGACTGATAATGCATGATTTCACTCACTTTGTGCACAAGGTAGTGAAACAGCACCGAAGAAAAAGCTGTAGTTTACATTAAAACGGATCTCTCAAAGGTGGCATTAGTTCAATAAGCCTAATAATCAGAGCAGGTTTAGTTGTCATCCTCCGCGGCTTTTAGCTATCAAAACTGGAGCTGTGAAAAAGCAGGCTGAGGCTGTCGTGAGTGGACGGATCCAGTCAGTCTGACAGTCGCGTTAACGTTCCCCCAAGGCACTTTAAAGAACAGTGTAGGATGAGGTTGCATAATCTGCTCCTCAGATTCGTGGAAAAGCGAGCGCCTGCTCTTTGAGAGAGAGATCCTGACACTTCCAAGACGTCTGGAGAGAAGCATGTGGAGCAACACTCTTGGCAGCGGCGCGGGCGATTGTATCAAAATGGAAATTTGTAGCTTAATTGATGCTAGTCGCTACAAGCCGTCCTCGACAAAGGAGGCGGTGAGGTGGTGACAGCACACGTCTGAATTTTAATGTGAATTTGAGAGTTTGTTTCTTCAAGCTTGTGTAAACAGATTGATGTTGTCATAAGCCGCAGTGGGATTCGACCTTTGACCTGGAAACAAACTGGATGAGACCTTTTGAATAAACGTAGGCAACCTGTGGTTTGATCTTCAAATAATCTTATGTTTTTGGAGCTTTTGACCACTTGTGGCGCTATAGAGAAATTTTTTTTATGTATTTAGTCATCGGTTGTCTTCATTCAAGGGATGTAGCGACGTATCGACTAAGCCAATTTAGACGACGACTACAAACCAACAAACATGTACGTAAACAACGCACAATTAAAAATATCATAAAAATTGGCTTTGTAAAAAATGTTTTATGAGGGAGCAAATGCATTCAACATGTTTATTAGACCTCAAGGATAAACACAATGCACGTTGGTGGGAAACACTCAATGTAAACATGAGGCTCTACAAGAAAACTCCACAGGGTGCTTTTAATTTGAAAAGCTAATTTTAAACTGGCAGACTGTTGCACCCACACCAGAGTTTGAACATCATTACTGGAGTTCAATCAAAGTATCATATAAGGCCCAAAAATACTCTGATAGACACGTATATTTCTTGCCTTTAAAAGCGTTTACATTTGCATTTTTTCATGCCTAAGTATTCAATGTTTCGCAGACTGTCCTGTCATGGCTCATTGAGCAGGTAATTCCAGGTGAAAGTCGTAACATGTTACTGCTTTCATTAATTAAATCCACTACAAACATCAAGCAGAAGAGTCTGGGGAAGAAAAAGTAAACACATAAACCGAGATAAATAGATGGTGTAAAACAGGGTGCAAATGAATTTCAGTTTAGTTTCAATTTAAAAACACGTTCTCTAATCCAAGGTTAATGCACTTTAATTTGAAGTGTTAGCAGACATCTTATCCATGTTGTCTCACAGTGTTGTTGCTGCAACACGTCTCACGTTCACGTTTGGTCATTTAATCCAGCTCCATGTATTTCAGATCAGTGACTACTATCAGTCATTTGTACAACATGATGTTCTGGTTTATATTACACTCTTTCAAAAGGGCTTCAAGTGTTTTAAGAGCTGCTATAAAAAGATGTGTTCACTGTTGCTTTAACAACAGATTATTTGAATGTACATCATATCTTATCATCTGTTATCTACTGTACCCCCCCCCCCCACCACCACCACTTTCAAACTAAGAAGTGTTGTGAAAACAGTCATCGGCGTGTGATCATGGCTGATTTGCATTTATTTGAGTCTTCAAAGTTGTGATGAACTCAACATCCCTGGAGCTTCAGGTTTTTATGTCTCAAATTTGAAAAAAAAAAATCACACACAAATTATGCTTTGTTTTTGCTAACATTCCCATGAACTATAGAAATGATTCAATGTGGATGAAAGATTATTTAATCCCTCCAATACACACACACACACACACACACACACACAGGCTTCAGGCGTTTAATAAGGCAGATGGTTGAACAAGCTGCTTTCATTCAGAGCTACAACTGGCCATCCCATGCTCCGTTCACAACACAGGGGGCACAAAAAAACACACTCGCAAACAAAACACACCTGTTCTCCCGAGAGCACACGCCGTCCTCAGATGGAGGCGGTTATGACTCCAGGACAGACTGTCATGACTGTCCCGTGCCGTATCGTGTGACTGCTGGATTAGAGAAAAGGGCGATATTTCCCTAATGGCCTAATGTTGTGTTTGGCCGCCACACGCAGGGAAGCGATACCTGCAGCGTCACATGGACAGCACACCTGCCGTGGCTCTGTGTGCTTTAACTGTTAGAGGAAGGCACCAACAGACGAGGAGCATTCAAGGGTCACTTCACCCAAGATGCATATTAAACCAAAGCCTTCTTCCTCAATATTGGCCAATGTTTTTTCTCCATTACAAATATGACTTTAAACCTTTTCCAACCCTCGTATGGTGTTGCTTTTTTCCTTGTAGATACCCCTCTTTCATGTGGTCTCCCACCTGACTGATGCTCCATTTATTCCATATTAGTTGTTCCAATGAAATGAATCTAATCATTCATACTATTTTTTCTGCACAGATGTAGACGGGCACCTTGTCGGCCTACCATTCTGTACCTGTGAGTGTGTGTGTGTGTGTCAATACCTCCAGGCTGGTTCAGTCAAACCCTGGACTGGAATTCAAGTCAACCACAAAGGGGGGATTTCCACGTGCCTCTCAGTCGTCTTGTTTGGAACATAAAATCGTGCGTCATCCCGCGGCTGCATCCGCCAGCGCGCCTCACTTCCCCGTGGCCACAGGGCAAAAAGTGTTCAGCTGGCAGTGAAGTAATGCCTGACTCACACTTCAGGTAAAAGCTTAATCAATTTATATCATTATGAAGTCTTTGCTTTGAAGTTGACGGCTGGACTTCAGTGCCACCCAGTGGTCACAGCAAAGATGGGCGGCGATTATAATTAAATCAAAGGTTCATATTTTTATTAAAACGATGCTCACATTCTCACAGGGACATTGAACGCACCGCTGGATGCTTTAATGGTTCAATTACTGTTTGTAGGAAGTTGGAACTGAGAACATGAACTTCGGAAGACACCCACTTGATTGGTCTTACTCAGACTGTCGAAGCCTCTCATTATCTTTATCTCAACTTTTAAAGTCATTTTTTTGCTCAGAACAATGTCTGTGGTTTTTGTCCTCCATCACCTCCAATGACATCACTTTAGGAGACCTTCAGGATGAAGAAGGAAATCGAGATTTTCATGAGAAAAGATGCAGCCTCCTGGTCTTTAATGTCTTCTTCAGTAACCAGATGTCATTGCTGTAAACATAAGTTAAATGAGCATTTTAATTCTCCAAATCTCATCCAACAATGTTTAGAACCTGGAGGTGTAGTGGAGTTCTGAAATGTGGGGTCAGTGGTGACAAAGGCATGTTTAAATTTGGAGGCAACTGCAGCAGCAGAGTGGCAACCAGGAGTCTGGTGGAGCCAATGGTGTCATCAGCACATTGACAGTCTTTGTGTAATTACTCTTGCTGCCAGTAGGGGGACACAAAAGTTCCACAGTGCAGGTTTTAGTAAAAGTGCTGATACCACACTGTAGAAATACTCTTAACATAAATCTATGTAAAAGTCCTGCATTGAAAATCTTTGTAAGTATAACCAGGAAATTGTTCGTTAAGTATTAAAAGTGGAAAAATGTCCCTCATGACAGTAAATCAGTGTATATTATATTATTAGATTATTACACATAGATTCATGTAAAAGCAGGATTTTACTGTTGTAGTTGGTTGAGATGGAGCTAAACTTTGAAGGATTCTGTGAAGGACTGCAATTAAATGATTTCTTTGCGTATTTTCTGCTGATTATTTTCTCCATAAATCAATTGTTTGGTTCGTGCACAAAGAAGAAAAGAAGGAAAAATAAACGTGCAAAAATATTCTTCATTGATTATCACTTCACTCATCTCTTTGTTTTGGATATATTGTTGAATTAATGTTGAATTCACAAGTGTGGAAAAAAAAGCTTCAAAATGTGACTCAAAACCAGCTGGGATTCACTTTATTCAGGTAATTATAGGTAGGATAAAAAAATGGACAGATATGTTCATCTCAACAAACCATGAATGAATGAATATCCACCATTAGCAACCATGCATGAACTAATGGACAAAACGCAGCTTCTTTCAAACACAGTATCATTCAGATTTCACGACAGTTCAGTGTAAAACAAATGACTTTGCATTGACATACGCAGCAAACACACACACGAGCCTCCTCATGATTCCTCTTGCGACATACTGATGTTTCACAGTAGGTGTTTCAGGTTGCAGACACAAGGCAATTTTAAGGATGAAGAAAATACAGAAGAGGTCGTTGGATTGATACAGTATTGATCAGAGATAAAGCTCAGATCTACTTCAGGCTGATACAATGGTAGAGACTTACTACTACTCAAAATCCAGAAAACCTTTAGACTTAATGCATCTCTAATCTCATGCTAGGAGCTTCATAAGGAGCAGTTCAACTACAGGGTTTGTTGCTTGATTTTAAACCAGATTTCTATTATTAAAATGATTAAAAATAATGACAACAAATTTTCAACAAAGATCATAATCTCTTTTTTCCCCACACATATTTAGATACTGGCTTGAAAATCACTCAGTACAGAATCAAATGAGGACAAATTAAAGACAAACTAAAATGACATGTTAACACAAACAGGACAGTATTTTAACATTTTTTTTTAAAAAAAAGGGGGGGTTTATACTCAACATAAAACACTTCTACATCAAACTACAACACCAACATTTCAAATAAAAATCATGACAACAGATCCAAGCTGCAAAACCAGCTGTTAACAAGGGCGGATGAAGCAAACACTTCTGTTCAGCTGCCGTACTTGTAAATAAAAGCAAAAGATTTATTTACAAAAAAAAAGTTCATGAAAATTAATACGAGAGCTGTATTAAAAATTATTAAAGAAGGACTCTTCATTGATCTCATACACAAGCTAAAAATAAATCCTATGGATGGAAATCTGGACCGACTGAAATCTAACTAAAAGGGAACATTACAGATATTCCAAATGTAATATTTAGGTCCGTTATCAGGGCGACTTTAACAGCCTAATTTAGTTGAAGTAGTTCGGCGAAGGAATTTTAAATATCCTTTACAGACAACAGGAAGGTTGAACCTGGCAATTTGATTGGTTAAAGATGGCCTCCAACTGCCAACATTTGGCTCATAAAAGGCATTATACAGGATCATAAACACATTAAAGCTCTGAGCCAGTGGACGCTTATTGTCACCAGAGCACTGATATACAAGAGTGCAAACAATTATGGGGTTGAGTTCTTTATGGGGTTTCTGTAAATGATGTCACATTCCTCTGATGTAATTTTCTGATATATACCTTATGATTATGTCGTAATAAACAAGATAATCCGTGTTGATCATAGGCCTGTAATCTGTTTTTAGTGCATCGGAATACATTGAAATACAGTGAAAACAGAGCTAGTGCCACATTGTAAATATTCTCCTGGAGCTAGTTAACAATCTATCCGCCTTGTTTTTAACTTTCTGTAAAGAATGTATATTACCTTAAAGAGAAACATTTCAGTCGGGGCATCTGTTGTTGGTTTTATAGCGCTCATAATACTTTTAGTGAATGTTTTGTGTCCAGCTCTTGTGAACTCACACTCACTGTGATGACAGATGTTAACGGACTTGATGTGAATTCACACTTTCAAAAAATGCCTTCTGAAATGGCTCCAGTCAGCAGAGTTGTGATATTTGCAGGTTATATATTCCTTTTTCCTTTTTGCTAATTGGCTTTAGGAAACAGAAAGTAACCGTATGTGTTAACGGCTAAGTTGTTCGGTTCTGTTGCAGGAGCTGATCTGACCTAACTTAGTGACATAATTTTAAAAAATTAATATCTCAGCACTCACTGATGAATTTCTGTAACATGTACAGAGCAGACAAACTCATAGCACAATCTGTTCGCATGTTTCGCAAGCTAATAATGCTTCGTGAAGCCAGACAGACCCTAAAATAACAAAACAACAATCTGAAGGAAGAATAAATTGTCACTGTCCCCCTGAATCCACCGTCTTATCCATCCTTGTTTATCCTGTTCAGATTCACAAACTGGGACCCTGATTGATCTCAGTTTACAGTAGAGATATTTAAAGGCACATTCTGCAATATTTCCTATTGCATTGTTGACTTAACAAGGACACACAGTGTCATGGATGCGAAGCACCTGAAACCAGCCGCAGCCAATATCATCAGATTGCACGATTGAGTTTCACAGCTAGACATGCAGCATCTATAGGTGAAGACAGTGAGATGAAGGCATGACGCTCTCACCGTCTTCAGGTAAGGAAAAGAGAAGCTTCTGTAACTCCACAGTTACAACACCTGCAGCTGCCGTCACTTTTATCACCGCTGTTCGAGGATTTATGTTTTACACTTTGAGTGTAGGACCTAAAAATGTTAGTGACATCTTGTGGTAATATCAAAACATAATCTGTTGCTAACCTCACAGATAGCAGTTAGTTTGTGTGAATGAGAAGAAAGGGCAGACCGAGAGGCCATATGAAAAAAAAAAAAAAAAAAATTGCAATCATTTAATTAACCAGGTTCTGTCTGTTCCGTCTTTGCCTCTGAAGACTCAAATTATAAGCTTTGTTGTTACATAATAATTTACATATCTCTTATTTATTGCAGCTATAAAAATCTGCAGGTGCAACATTTATTGCCTGCAGGTGGCGCAAGTGTGAAAATTGCAGCAGCTATTTTTTTCCTGTATGAAAGCAACAAAGACATCTGCACGTCCTAATTGGTGAAGCTATTAGTTTGAACTTAAAGCTTGTCTCTTCCTTCCCTATAGGTGGTGCAGACTGGTACATACTGAAGCTTCCCCTTGTTGAAAATCTGCTCAGCGCGAATGAGCAAGTTTGTGAGTTGAATTGGTGCTTCGCATCTAAAAAAAACGATGACACCTGAATTGTTAATAGTTTTACAGATTTCACGCACTCAGTCCTTCTGTTCACTCCAAGTCAGAGTTAGTGATGATGACATAAGGCCAACTAGGAAATTTCACTGACTGTGCCTTTAAATGTCTTGCAGGATGCAAAACATACAAATGCTTTAAAGTACAAGGTGTGTTACTTCTTCTCATTCCTCAGTGTTCGTACAAAATTCCAAAGGTCTTTGACCACCTGAGGAAGATACAGAGAGGAGAGAGAGAGAGAGACAAGAGAAAATAAAATAAATTATAAATCATCCAAGTTCTATACAGCATTCAACACATGACTCACTTTTCCTTCAGCGTGCTTTGTGCGTCTCGCCTGTGGGAACGCTGAGTTTAGATGGGGCTGCTGGGGAACGACGAGGGGTTGGGTGGGGGCAACAGTACATACCAGAGTATATGACTAGGTGCTCCAGGTCTGACAGATCTCAGCCTTGGCTGATGAAACCAAAGCACTTCCACAGATGTTTCTACACACTGGGATCAACAAGCTCTCCCTGACCCGACTCCACCCCCACTCTCTTCCTCGTCCAACCGGCCCTCGCGTCGGTCTAAAGAGCTTTCACCTGCTCTCATAGCTCTACAGCTAACATATTAATACTATAATGCTATCACGAATAAATTATCACTTGAACTTTAGTTGTACATACTTTTTGTCTTGTGCTGCTGCAATGCCCAAATTTCCCCTATGTGGGATCAATAAAGAATTATCTTATGTTTAAATGGCCCTTTTCAAGTGACAACCCTCGTCCAGATGCTTTGACACAGAACACAGTCTGTGGTGATAATGTAAAGGTTTTTGGGTGATTAATTCATGCTCTGAAAAATAATGTGCAGGGGCTCTTGTTTTTCTTCTGAAATGACAAGCAGCATTAGAAAAGATTTAAGTCCTGCATTTAGAAAAACCTTCTTTTGGGGGGGTTGGTCAAAGGCCTTGAATGTGAAAGAGACTGGTACCATCCACATACCACCAGTCCCTTCATTAAGGCTACAAAAGACACACAATCCAGTAAATCACTGAGAAAGAGTTTGCCTTGGCAGGTATACTCCCATTCCATCTCAAAAAGGCTCGCTGACACAAAATGAATGTAATTCAAAGAGAACACGCTGTGCTGGAGAGACGTTTGAGGCGTAATGGACAGTGTGAGGTATGAGGACAGTGCGAGGAACAATAATGCATTTCTGGGTATCTATCATGGCAAAAAGCTCTTAAAGCTGAATAAAGGTTGATGTAAATGTGCCTGAGGCCACTAACAACCAGCAACTGGAATATATCTCCTAAGTGTTTATGAGACTAAATGCACAGATTGCAGAAGAAAAAAAGAGAGATTAAATTGCATGTGTGATTAGAGCTAAACACACAATAAACAAAGACCAATCACAGAGGCCTTCTAATCAGGGCTCTCAAAACAATCAATAAATATACACAAAATATATCAGATGACTCGTGATTACTTACTTTTTTGTCTGAGATTTTAAAAGAACTCTTCACGAAGTTCTCGAACTTCTGCTCCGTCTTCGGTAGTGGCTTCCCCTGATGAAAAAGCCCATTAAATCATCAGCTTAACCGCGCGTCAGACGTTCAATTAAGAGAGGCCATTTGCAACAGAGGATGACAGCCTTACCTCCTTGGCTGCCGTTGACAACTTGTTCTTAATCTCAGTCAGAGAGGGAGATTTAGACGGGCCAGCCTGGGCTTTGTCTTTTCCTGGGGCAGGTGTCTAGAAAATAAATAAATCAGCGAGATAAGAAACATTGATTGATACGTCGTATAGAGAGAGATTTATTGAGAGCTGTAAATAAAAAAATCCATTTTATGACACAATATTTCTTCTTTTACTCAGGTTCAGCTTTTGCCACTATCTTTCATTTTTCTGTGTTTTCGTTCGACCTCGACACAAAATTGCTAATTCTAACTTAACGTTGATGAATCCATTTGCTGACCAACAGGCCAGTCTGGGCTCCAGTCCTATCGTGACCCATTTTGTCTGGGTCTGTGTTTACAGGCTTGGCATTGGAAACCAGCTGGATGGAGATAAAAGCATCAGAAAGGACAACAAATTCTAGCCTAATTACACCATCTTTTTTTGTTTTTACAAATACATCAGGTACAAATTATGTTTTTATTGTTTGCAAGCAGGAGAGGGCAAGCCCCGACTCTCCAATGAGTAATGGAGATTGTTTGTCAAATGTGTTTTTCCCTTGATGGTAAATCCCAAACGAATGACGTAAAGAAAAAAAAAGGTCAAAGTCCAAAGAAATGTACCAATGTTCTTGTGCTTGTTTCTTGATAAAGGTTATACTGACAAATCAAATGAATGAATTCAACAAGAAATGACGACTCTTCTCACTCTTCTGTTCAACATTTATGAATGAGCAGGACTAAAACAACACTGTCACAAGCAACCTTGTCATGTTTTATTTCTACACACGAACAGTCCCCTGTGTTTGTGAGGAAGAGAGCGGCATGATCAGTGAACCAGCGGGCCCACAGGTGTGTCCAGACCCGGGCGGTCGAGGCCCCCAGAGGTCCTAAATTTGAGGTGTATGAATGTGACACAACAACAACACACATACACACTATATGCCGTGACTGCGTGTTACACAAGCCACAGAGCTTGTCCCTACATGCAAAGCCAGTGTGGAATCCAGTGAAATTGCAGGGTTTCATTGATAGCCAGAGACACATTTGAAAGAAGAGGGAAGCTGCGAATAAAGCAACTCTTTGCCCCTGAGAGTCCAACAACAGCAAAGCTTGAGAGCAAATGGAGAGTAATTGATTTCTGTTTGGCTGTATGCACGGTTGGGTAGAATTTATTGTATCAGATTTTATCTACTTTCATTCAGATTGCTGTTTACCCGTCAAATTACTTGAGTGAGAAACGAAAGCAAAAAGCCAAAACTGTGTTCGTTTTCAGCAGATTCAAGCTGCCATAAACACCGATTTGTCGTAAACAATCTCGTGTCGTGTGATTTGCTTGGATTCAAAAAAAAAAAAAAAAAATGCTATACCTTGCCATGCACAGGCTGAATGTTTGCTTACACTGAAGGTGCAGTTTCAACCAGCCTTGTAAACAGCAGCTCCGGGAGACATTTACAGTTCACCTCAGATCACAGTGCACGGTCCTGAGCCTGGGGCGGGTCAACACTTTGTAGTTAGAAATGGATAAATGGAATCAAAAAGCAGGTTCCCACTTCTATAACAATAGGAGCTGGCCCGAAGTTAGAGCTAGTTCTCCAGAACCTGACTCTAATGTGAAGGTTCTTTGGATAAGAAATCAACAAATGCCATGTGTTACTACTTGAAACTTCAAACACCTTTAGCAACTCCAGGCTTTGAAAAGCAGGGTGAGACTTGAAATGGTTAAAAACAGGTGGAATGCCTGAGAAAGTACATTCTCTCTCCAGTTTGAAAAATGCAATTATCTGTCCCTGTCCCAAAGAGATCTGCATTTTATGGCACAGATCAAAAGGTAGAAAATGAAGAAAACCTTGACGCACACATAACACACTACAGGAAAAAAAAAGGGGGCACATATGCTGCTGGCTCCTGGCCAGACAAATGCACTACGTATTTATTATTTATGGGCAGCTCTCTACTTCCAAAGGACAGCTGTGGACCTGAAACAGCTGATAAACACACAAAGCCAGCAGGCTTTTTCATCTGGGCCAGACACTGATTACAGATGCCACGAGACATGGAAGTTAATCACAAGCACGCTATCATTTGATGGAATCGCTTGTCTTCAATCCAGTGCAAACACATGGTTGTGACACCTTTGCTCATCAGGTCTGTCCGAGGACGGTAATTGTCATTTTGTGGAAATGAGAGCCTTGGAGGCCCACGTCTGGGGGAGACGTCAGGTCACTGGGGACTCTGACTCTAATCCTATGGCTTGTATATGTAAATGTCTGCTGGACATTTTTCATGCACAACAATCCATAGAGCTGTAGTTTGAAGCAAACATCCTTCCACTCATGGGAACAGTAAATAAGCATTAACAAGATAGGCACCTGCTTCAACACATGTCAATCAGTCTCTAAAACAATGACTCACACTCTTTTGGGAGAAGCCTGAGCGGAGTACTTAACAACTTTACGACTGTGACGTGTGCTCGAAAGCATCAACGTCTCCAAACCCATCAATCAAAAGACACCAGCTGCAAGATAAAGTTACTTCAGATCAGCACCACTCCAGTTAGTTGGTTCTCATGTCGAGCCAGTTACGCAAGAAGGTGCAGCCACACGCTGGGCTGCGAGAGGTGAGAACTGCGGTACTGGCAACAGATCTGACAAGCCAATCTAATGACCAGTCACCTGCATTTAGTAAAGAAAAAACAGACATCCACGCCCGCTTCCTCGCTCCTCAGGGGCATCTGGAAGCGCAAGCTGCACCAGACATCAAACGCTGGTAATGAGAGCAATTGGGAGAAGGTGTGTCCAGGAAGTGAGGGGTGTGAAGAGGTTGTAGAGAGGGAACAGTTGTTGTGTATAAGTGCAGAGGGGATGGGGGCAGTTGAAGCTCCACGGGCCAGAGAGTTGATGGTTTCGGCGGTTCAGCTGCCCATCGGCTAATCCCCCAGAGCATTTCAAGAGCCACTGTGTTATATCTGGACAACGGCCACTACAGAATTAGCCGCACTCTCCCACACACCCAGAACGCTAGGCCCTGGGGGGGAATCGCTTTCTAGCCTCAGGAATTCAGCAATCCTGCCGCTCAGTGTTTAACATGATAAGAATTACACAGCTTTTCTTTCAAGACGTCAGACGTGAAGTGACAATGTTCTTATGTGCGCTGGCATGAGGAGTGACTGAGCCGGCGAGCTGCGTTTAATCATACAAGCAGTATTTGCATGCCAACACATAAGCTCTTATCTAGCCACTGTTATCATGTTAACATGCTTTGTGAAATTTGTAAACTTGCAGAGAAGCTTTGCCAATTTGTTATTCCCTGATGTGTATGTGTGCTACAGGGGGTGGGGGCATCAAAGGTGGCTGCAACACAAGACGGCGGCGGGGTCAGGCCAAGGGGTCGCGGGTTTAAACCTTGCCCCAGGAAACCCGTTTAGAGGTCAGGTGTGTTTGCTTAAAAAGAGGCAGAGTTCAAGCTGTGGGTTTTGTGAGGTGGCTGTCCGAGACATTCCATCCCAGAAATTAACTATCAGGTGAAGCTAATTGCAACATGCATTTATCACATCCCCTCTTGGTGGAATGGGACGGTTCTCCCAAGCTTAGTTTTCTTTCTTTTTTGGCTTTTTTAAATTGTATGAATGCCAATAAATTCAAACAATTACACTTGGTTATAGACACCTTGTATTCTCTAAGGCATTGTGACCACTGTTTTGAGAGTGACATGATACAGGCCTAATTAATCAGTTAAATAGATAATGTCCTGGCCTCACAAAAACTAGCTCGATCATTTCTAAACAAACTCCAAAATAATAAGAACAAACAAAAGAAAAGGAGGGGAGTTTTATAGTGAAGTGGGATGCTCAGATGCTCTCATTTTTATTTTCTCTACATTTATGTTTTTTTCCCTTTAGTTAATAGATTAGAGTTTTGAGACAACACTCGTTGGTTTTCTGTGTGGCAAAACACACATCCCATTATTTTGATTACACTTGGGGGAAAAGAAACAGGTTAACTGCAAACCTCTGTTGCCCTTCTAATAAACAGTGCTGAAAATCTGGCTATTGTTGATCCCAACAGCTGACCCATGTTAATCAATTAATTCATGAAAGAGTCTCTCCTACCTTAACCTGCTGTTTGGCTGCTGATCCTGATGGTTTTCCTGCAGGGCCGTTTTGTTTCACCGGAGTCTTGTTGAGCTTCTTCGCAGACTCAAAGCTCTGAGAAAGAAACAAAACCAAAATTGATGAATAAGATACCCCCAGTGTGACACCACTACATTTTTAGGAAACATGGGCTTTAACCACCTCAGCTTAACAGTCTGTTTTACTGAAATCCATGTAAAGAAGAAAGTGTATTAGAGGCTCAGAAAATGTACACTAAAATGATCATAGAAGATTTCATGAAAAAGTGCCCTGACTAACTTTGTGGTTTTGCAGTTGTCATTCATGTTCTTCAAAGATACCTCAGTTTAGATTGCTGGTCAGTTACTATATCAACCAACCCTATACAGAACACTGTATATATTTATAATCTCAAATAGTTCCAAACTGTGACAGAGGTTTCTTTCTGTTAATGTGCGACTCATATATAGTTCCTCCTGATTATTATGTTGGATATTAAAATAACCTAAAACTCTTTGGGGCTCTGGTAGTTGTGCTGTTTTGAAAACTCCCACATCAAAGCACTAATTGCCAAACCTCTTTTATAGCTGACAAATTATAATTGGCGTGGAACATAATGTAAAACACATTTGTAGAAGTGCTTGCAGTTGTGGTTAATTTTCTTCAGAGTCTTTTGCCATGAGGTGTTCATGTTGTTTTCTCTCCCCCCCTGTAAGGTCATAATAATATCAACGCTACACATGTAGGCTATTTTTAAAAGCTTTTAACCCAAGAAGACAAGACATGTAGAACAACAACAGCAAAAGTGACCGCCCTAATGTTAAGAATTAAGTATCTCAGTATAAAGGTTTGTTCATCTACCAGCTGGACTTAGGACATAACTGAAACCAAATTAGATACGACATGTATCCAAAACTGAAATTATCTCCAAGCTGCTGCGCTACATGAAATTACAGAGGAAGAACTAGACATACTTGGTAATTTGTCACTGATCAGATACTTAGTACCCCAATAACCTGTCATTGTTCTTCTCCACACTGGAGGCCTTCCCGTCAGGTTTCCATTGCTCTCAGTCACCTGTGTAATTACCTTGTAATAGCCGAGGCAAGTACCTGCATTTCCTGAGCACCAACCCTTACTGGTATTCACCTTGGAATGGGCTACGAGTGTAATTGCCTGTGTTGACATAACTGCTACAAGGCAATTACACATGTTATTTCCTCAAGCAATGCCTGGTAGTACAAGATGCTGTAGGGATGTTCCAGTGTGGTCGCAAAGCTTTTTTTTTTCTTCAAAGAAGGCTATTAATAAAGAACTCAATCAGGTAGAGAGACACTGTGCTCTCTTGAAACCCTTCAGAGATGCACCTGAGTGTGTGTGTGTGTGTGTGTGTGTGTGTGTGTGTGTGTGTGTGTGATTATTTCAGAATAACTACAACTAATGTTATAATTTCCTTGGGTTGTTGCCCCCCTCCTTTCTTTGTTAATTACTTTGTCTTTCACCAATGGTTTTAATTGCTCTGGCTTCCACCACAAAGTGAGGTACACCACTAAAGACAAGAAAGTGTAAGCTTTGTTTGTGACAATCTTTGCATGTGACAAGATAAGAACAGTCATTATGTTGTTCACGTGATGTCTGGATGGAGTTGTGCAAAGATTTGCCCCAAAGATTAGACATATGTCTAAACAGATCTCTTATTTGACTCCTTTAGCAGATGTCCACAAGAAAACAATTAAACTATGTTCACTCTCTCTTTCACCCACTATCCACCAAGTTGGTATTTTAAAAAAACGTTGGGAAGTCAGCTTTGTGACTGTTCGCAGTTTTTATGAATGCTGTACACAATGTGTAGCTGTGGCTCCTACAGCTTGTGCTGGAGCAGTCTGAGATGCTCAGAGCTGTAAACTCCAACTTCCTTGATCATTGAAAAGTTCTACCTTGGGAGCAAAGACTTTGTGAAGGCAGTAGCCGAGGAGCCAAAATTGATAAATTCCCAGAGTTGTGAGAGAACTCTGTGTTCCTGGCAAAGGCTCTGTAGTGTAAAGGCTCCCTTACTGTGTTTGTTTGAAAGACAAACTATATGTCCTTTTGCCAGATTTTTACTGAACAAGGGAGTCTTAAATACAATTTAACTCAGCTATTTCCTTTTCTTTACTTTGGTTGTGTTTTGTTCTCAGTGCCAACACTGGCTCTGCCACGCTGCTCTGTTGCCAAAATTATGGTAACTGTCTCAAGTAATGATGTAAGATTTACATGTCATGGCAATGCTGTTAAATTACAATTCAAATATTTAACTGCAAGTCAAATACGGGCCACATGCCTCAGGCTCTTATTTTGTAACACATTCCAAACGCATTTGTTCTTCAGCAAACATCAGTATCATGTGGAAAAAAAAACAAATTGACAAAGGTCCAGTTTCAGTTGAGTGTAACTGAACCGAAAATCAAACTCCTGTTTGGGTATGAAAATTTGTTGACACCAGTGTCAGCGTGGAATCAGTTGCAGTACCAACACCTGAAGACTTATTTAGCACATAATAATGTTGTTTAACACAAGCACATATACTACAACTCCGACAGTCTGGCAGTCTGTATCTCACCAACCATTTGATGCCAACTTTCCATACACAACGCCATGGACACATTATGGCTGTTACTTAAAACAGGAATGAGGTTGGATACCACAAAAAAGGGAAGAGAATTATATCAACATATTGCTGTATGAGCACTCAAAAAAATCCTAATTGCTCCCAGCCCCACTTTCTAGAGTTTGTGCTGTCATTATTAAAGAATGAGACGGGATAGGCATGGAGCTAAAGAGAAGAAAGGTGAAGAAAAGGATTAAGGTCATGAAGGGGAGGGGTGTGGGGTGCAGGAGGTGGAGGAGAAGACAACAGAATAAATCAACAGGTGACAGAAATGCTCAGCTGTCATCTGACCCTGAGGCAAGGATCGGTGCTCACGTCGCAGGTATGCGCATCTGCCCTGCTTTGATCTTTTTGCCTGGCACAGTTTGCTCTGGGATAGCGTGTTTAAAAAAAAAAAAAAAAAGAAATCACAAACAGACACAGACGTAAAAATGAGGCATATGCACACATGCACCCACACACTTGCAAATGATTGTGGTAACACGCAAAACAAGTGTTCAAAGGCAAAGGCCAGGTGCAAAGCTGAAATGGCATGAGAGACGATAAAAAGGAGCAATCATATTAACAGTGGGATGACAGAGGGACAAAGATATGCAGTCTTACAGAAAAATGGGGGAAGATCTTTCCCATAACTGGTGAGTGCATGTGTGTCTGTGTGTGTGTGTATGAAACTTTATGTGCGTTTGTTTGTCTGCAAATGTATCATAGATATATACGATTAATGTCTGCAGACGGTTTGCATTTTTGCAAGTATGCATGTGTACTTCCACATTTAAGTGTGCATGTCTACAGTGTGTGCGTGTGTGTGTGTGTGTCTGTCTGTCTGCGTGTGTATGTATAGGATAACATAGTGCCGTCTTGTTGGTGAGACAGTGAGAATTCAAGCAGATTACAGAGGAGAAATCCAATCATTACGCCACACAGACCCTGTGTTTTACTCGTGGAAAACAGGTGGGTACATGAGTGAACAGGATGAAAAAGTTCCATGTTTTGTCTCATACAAAAAAAGTGGACGGTCAGTGAGTGCAGGAATGGGAAGGGCCTGCTGAAATGAAATGCCTCTATAGGATACGGTCTGTGGGAGTTGAAATGATGTGGTAGGAATAAAAGGGGAGCGGGCAGACAGCAGCAACATGGAGAAATTCCTTTCACAGAAAAAAAGACTGAGGGCAAGGCCTTGGCTACCCTGACACCTGGTGGACAACAGGGGATTGGAATGATTGCAAATTTAATCTAAATGACCGACAATGAGATTCAGTTTGGTTTGAACAGTGATGGAAGTGATGCAGCAAAACAAGGTTTGTTTTGTTTTTTTATCCACTTCATTGTTACACATCAGATGTTTGTATTTGTTGAACATTAACTGTTGTTAACTGTTGCCTACAGTGGGGGTTTCAAGTCTGAAGTGGGCCCGCGTTCCACCCAAGTACACGTCACCAACACACATGTTTTTATGATTTTTACTCATGTTTATTTGTGATGGACATTAAAACTAAATAAGAATATTCTTGAAAAGTGTTATATACGATGAATCTATAAATATAGAAATATTATTTCAAATCTGTGCTTCAACTAGTGTAATTGTGTCCACAGTTACCACCAGTTATTTTTAAAAGGAAAGGAAGGGAAAAAAAAGCAGGCCCATCTTACTTTTTTGAGTTCTTTTCCAACATTCTTCTGAGGCTTCACATCATTTTCGTCACTGTCGTCATCATCATCATCACTACAAAAAGGAGGAAGAGAAAGAATGTTCACTCAGATGAAAAGCAATATGACCAAGTCACGAAAAAAATGAATCCTTATATTATTTGTGCATTCAACTAAAAAATTCTGTAGGGCTTTTTGAGACATGCACAGTGAATGAAAAAAAAGTTTAGAACAAAAAAACATCCCAACATACTCATCATCATCCTCATCGCTGTCGTCTTCATCGTCGTCAGAATCCATCTTTAGTTTTTTCTACAAGAAAAACGTCTTGTTATAGTTTTACCGGACCTTAATAGTCAGTTTTTTCTTGGGTATCAGCATGGGAAGACAAAAACAATAGGCTACCAATGGAGGCTTCTTCCCCGACATCAGGCTTGCAGGCCGCTTCACCGGTGACGTGTTGTTCTCCTCTTCCTCATCCTCTGAATCCTTCACACCTACACAGCAAACACTGGCTGCTCAAAGTACACAGTGATAAATTCTCTTTAACTTGGCTCTACCAACCGCTGTCTTAATACTCACTAACAAAATGCTGCCCGCTGATGTGAACTGGTCCAGAGCCAGACTGAAGATGGAAGGTAACAGGAGGTGTGATCTCAAATCCACCTAAACTCATCTAGAAAAGAGAAGGATGACAATTACAACAACAAAATAAACAACTTAGCTTCTGTAAGTTTGGTCATTTTCTAAGCATGAAAAGCACTGAAATACAAGTCAAAACAATAAAGTGATAAAACTACAAACTACTGCCTAATGGATATACTTTTTCTGTACTAACAAACCACTGTCTAGTTGCTTAAATACATCACAGAATGCTGTCAGCTTTGGTCTTCACTCACAGAGGGCAGGACGGACGGTTTCAGGACAACCAGTGGCATTTTGGTCCTTTTTCCATCATAAGTGAGACCCTCGATTTCCACCATGTGAAACTTATCCTCCGCCTCGGCTCCCAGACACACCTGGAAAAGCAGCAGAGCTGATTCTACAGAGCACCACCATGTCTTCAGGCATCATCAGGCAAACATTGCTCCTGATTACCTGCATCTGTCCTGATGCAATATGAACGCGAAGATTTCAGTAGACAAACCTTATGTTTCTTCTTTTTCAACTGAGCTTTCCTAGCCTTGATGACATCCATTTGGTGTCTGATAATTTATGATGGATAATCTTTATTATTTTTTAAATATGATAGACTAAACAAGTATTGATTAGCAGCAGCTACAATTATTGTGCTGTAATGAATAACAATTTGTCAGGTTTTAATTTTCCACAGCTGTTCTTTTTTTAGGAGTGAGACAGAGAGAGAAAGAAATCTATAGAAGTCGTTGTAAGAAATCTTGAAAACCACCAAAAAATAGCATATATATGTAACTACTATGTCTTGGTTATCAAGAGAAAAACACATGTAATCTGTATATATCTGTAAATATAACACTTTTCAAGCAGAGTTTTGAAAGAGCTTCTCCATGCTGAAGTGCTGTAATGAAAAACTTTCTTTTCTATAGGGGAAGGACAAGAAAACCAGAAGTTGAGCAGCTCAATTTGTTATTTGCTGCCACAAAGCAGGACAGATATCAAATTACTTGTCAACAAACATCTGTCTTATGAATAATGTGTAAAACACGTGTAATGTATGAAACTAACATATATCACTTGCACAACAACACTGGATGTAAACACATGATCTACTGGATATATGATCAATTTCTTTTTCTATTACATGCCTCAGCAACACAGATGTTCTTACATTTCATGCCAGTATAGTAAATTGATAATTACAGAGACAGACAGACAACAAAAGCACACTACATTGAGGTTTGCTCCATTTCTGCCTCATCGCTCATATGTGGGATCTTTCAGATATGTCCCTTTAAAACAAGTGTTACAGCCTTATTACTGAGCTTGAACTTTCACTCTGGGTTCAGTGTAAAGTGTCTGTCTTACTGCTTTGAGTGACAGCTGTTGCTCCGTATCATCGTCGTCTACGTCAACTTTGAACTCCCGTTTGTCCGATTTGAGGGTGCAACCTAAGAAAAACGACATGTAACTAGCCTCATATTTTCCCTCATCATGAACAGCATACACAAATGCATACAATTATCTGATACTCGTGGGTTTATTCACAGCTATAGCTGTGTAACGTTATCCCCATGCTTTGCTCGGCTAGCTAACAAAAGAGCTGAATTGGCGCGAGTGAGGGCAGGCAGTTAGCAAGCTATAAGGCTAACTTAACCCAGCTAAAAATGTAAAATGGCTATTTGTGCGTGATAACATGGCGGTAAAACTGATTGTGCGACCGAAAAAATATTAGGTTTGTCAGAATAAGCGAGCTCACCAAACAAGTACATTTGTGGTCTGCTCAAATCTGAGATATCGTCCTCCATCTTTGTAGTGGGTGGTTACACTTCCGTAAACTGCTGTGACGGACGCGTCATCGAGCCAATGGCGAAGCAGGACGCGACTGACGTTTAAAAACTTGATCCAATAGAATTTAAGAAGGGGCGAGACAAATAAAACTGAACGTTCTATTAGATGAACACTAGATGGGGCGGTTGTAATATAGATTGAGGTCATCCTGCATGTAAACAGCAGACTGTAAACATCAAAACCTAAAAACTATAATAATTACAATATAAAGGTTTGAGGTTATGCATCATATTTCAACAGAGGCTTCGTATTATTAGAGTACTCTTTCTATCTAAATAAATGCATACATACAGTCATATAAACATACATAAGTAAATAATACATTATAAAACATTGGTAGTGAGCTACAATCCATGCTCAGTAAACTAAACATGTACATGGAGAAACTGCATAAAACAGAAAAAGACAGACAGCAAATGGCAGCAGAGGAAGCAAATAATGTTCATGTTTGATTTTCAAGCAGCTGAGTGGCTATGTGTAACTAGATAAAGATGCTCTTTTGTACGACCACCAATTTTCTGAATATCTGTAAGCTCTTTACAAGTTGTTTGTTTCTCCCTAATTTGTAATGACTTCCTCAAATAGGCATTACAGTTTTTATATTAAGATTGGGATATTCTCCCTCATGTCCATCGCTTAATGTGCTGTTTGGACTAAATAAAAGAGGCCTTTGGCCAGTGATATTAAAAGTCCAGCCCAGGGGGCAGTTGCAGTCTTCGAAGAGTCTTCTGTGGTTGTTAAAAATATTGCTAATAAAAAGCAGAGCCAATGCAGACTCAGATATAGAAGAGAAATTAACTGAGTATGAAACTTTCCAAACTGCACCAGAATAATTCTATCAATGGCACTGATTGTTTTGGGGAAAAAGTTGAAGACAAAATAAAGCATATAAAGACATTCCTCTTTTTGATTTGTTGATTTAAACTATAACCATATATCATCTTTTAGTTTACTATAATATAAAAGATGATGAATAATATATGATTAATGTCTGAAATCTAATTGTGAAATGTCTTTCTAACCTTCATGAGCACCTCACAGTGTGTCAGTAGCTTGCCCGTATCAAGCAGGTGTTGAGTCACTGAGCCACAGTACCAGTATGACCTAAAAGAATGAGATGTCTTCATGCATGCCTGAAAGCTTGAGAACACTTTAATGTGTCACAGACTTGCAGGACGTTCTCATGGCTGATATGTCATTGTTGCCCATGACTCACATCACACCACATTGACCAATCATCTATCACCACAGCCTGTTACAAAAATAATTATATGTTTTTACATTCTTTATCAAAATTTTAAGCTTTTATTTCTGTTCAAATTACACTATTTTTTACTATAATGGCCAAATGTAACATAAAATTGATTCATAAACTTTCTGTCAACATCAGAGCAAAATAAGTCTTTAACCCCTTAAGTACTTATTTACTTTATACTTAGCAATAATGTTAAAAGGAAAATGTTCATATTTGTGTGCTTTTTATTATGTGTTTGTATGTGAGCCTGTGCATGCCTGCTTTTTGTCCCTGCACGTACTCCTCTGTGCAGACGTGCATGTGTGTAAACGTTCCTATATGCATATGTGAGTGAGTACGTGCGTATGTGAGAGTGTGTACATCCATGTGACTGGAAGATGGAGTGAATCATGAAAGCCTGTCATGTCAGCAGGTTGACTTGGCTCCGGCGTCTCGGTCATGCTGTCAGACTGCAGAAAGACTTCTTCATTCTTCACTTTACTCAGCTGGAAGTGACTCCATGCTGCAGGATTTTGCTGCTGCAGCAGCCAACAGTTGTTTAATAATCATCAGTGCAAAATATGATGACTTACAGCACTAAAAGATGCCTTTCAACTTTCTTCCTCTCCACCTCTCTGTCACACAGAATGACTGTAGGTACATATGGAGATTGTGTTGAATGTTACTCTATGCATTCAATTAGTCTTGTTTTTATATGTGTTTATAGATATTTGCTTAAGACATGACTTTAATATTTTTCTAAAAAGTTCAATTACAGGTTAAGACATTAAAAAAAAAATCCAAGCAGTTTTATAACTGGAGTCACTCAGGCCTGTCTCTCCATTTGAAAATGAAAAAGTCCATCTGTCTGGGTAAACCAGTTATCATCATTTCAAACAGACTCAGGAGGTTTACCTCAGTGGAGTGAAAAGAAGCCACAGGACATCATGAAGAAACATTTGTTTCCTGAGAAATGATTCATTTGAAGCCAACATGACAAAACAAAATAATATGCGTCTATTATATCTCTTATCAGGGCACTGTGTCTTGAGTCATTGCTAATGTTGATTCAATGAAAAGGATGAAAAATAATACAGATGACGTCTAATGTTTTCATTGTACAGACTGAATACAAAGCTGATGTGAGTCCGGTTCAAAGCTTCCATCTGAGTTGAAACTAGTTCAGAGAGTAAACATGTTTAGTTTTTCACATCTAGTGGAGCAAAACTAGTTTGTGATTTTCATTTGTGCTCACTGCAAGATTTCCTCAACTCTGGTTTCACACACATGTAAAAACATGTTTATGAATATTTACTGCAAGAACGCTTCACACTTGACCAAACATTAGA